>CANXYC010485494.1:0-21631 GCA_948193065.1 Aleurites moluccanus
CTATTTTACAGACAGGCCCCCCCAAGCCCAATCTCCCCCCCCCCCCCCCCCCCCCCCCCCCCCCAAAAAAAAAGGATTTAATGTGATTAAAAATAAAAATTTAAAGGTTTAATTTATAAAAATTAAACTATAAAAAGTGAATAGATAAAAATATAAAAGCTTAGAGACCTGAAAATGCTTTTTATATCAGCGAGGGAAAAACATCCTTGTTTGTTGATGAAGATATTTTGCTATGGAATTGGTAGTATTAATGACATTTGTCCTTATTAAATATATTAAATTCCATATTTGGAATTAAATCAATTGTCAAATTTATTTCCTACCACGAGAACTTAATTACAAGTTAGTAACTTAGGGTTAACATGTATTTCATTTTAGTTATCTAAAAATTTTTATAATGACATTTGTCCTTATTAAATATATTAAATTCTATATTTGGAATTAAATCAATTGTCAAATTTATTTCCTACCACAAGAACTTAATTACAAGTTAGTAACTTAGGGTTAAATACACAATAATTTTTCATGTATTTTATTTTAGTTATTTAAAAAATTTTATAAAATTTTTAAAAAATTATATTTTAATAGTGTTTGATATAATGAATCTATTGATATATTTTTTATACTAAACAAAAATCATTTGAATAACTAAAAATATATTAAAAATTTTATATATTATATTTAACGGTTTAGATTTAACGCATTTATAATATATTTTTAGCTGTTCAAATGATTTTTATTTAGTATAAAAAATACATTAATAGATTCATTATATTAAACACTATCAAAATAAAATTTTTTAAAAATTTTATAAAATCTTTTAAATAATTAAAATGAGACACATAAAAAGCTACTGTGTATTTCCATCAACGTAACTCATCCTCTCTCAATATTACTTTCATCTTTCTCTTTAATATTTCTATTACTTAATATTTTTCTAAAAAAATAAATAAATAATATCCCAAAGAAAAAGAGGGAAACTCTTCCTCCTTTATGTGTCCACAAAAGAATAAAGCTAAAGCAAACTTGTGATAGCTAAAGCTTAAATAGAGCTAGCAAAAAAAAAGAGAGCTAAATTTATATGGAGAAGCTTACAGATTTGAGCCACCTCTTCGTCACCGTCTTCCTCTCCGGCTTGGCCAATTTCATGGTGTATCCAGCGATAATTGATGTCACTATGGTAGCCCTTTGCCCTGGTCATGATGAGTGCTCACTCGCTATTTACCTCTCTGGTTTCCAGCAAGCAGTACGTTTTTCAACCATACTAATTTATCTTCTTCTTAATTACACTCTTAATTAATTGAATGTTTGCAATTAATTACTTGTTTTTTTTAATTTTAATCCTCTTCTCCGTCTTTATTTTGTTAAATTTTCACTATAATTAATGTGTAGCGGCCACAAATGGATTTTGACCAGTAGTTTCAAATTTTACAGATTATTAATTAATAAAAATTCATATAACTGATTTTAATTAATTTTAAGATTAAAATTATGTTGAGTATTAACGAAAATTTATATTTTATTAATTTATTTTAATTGAAGCAAGTCAGATAAAATGAATTATATTAAGTTCTGATTAATTGGTTACGTGGATTGTGTTGCATCTTGTTCGGTGTTGTGTTGTCCAATTTCCACCTATTGTTCAAACCTACCAATATTATATAAAAGACATTTTTGATAGTTTTGTATTTGTGTAATCAAAAGGAAAATTCTTACATATTTCAATTTCATACTCAAAGGTTGAGTCTAGAAGGGGTCAGCAGAGATAAAATAAAAAATTAATTTTAAATAAATTAAAAATTAAATAAATATGAATAAATAGATAATTAAAAATTAATCAAGAAATATTAGAGATATATAAAAGTAAAGAATGCAAAACAATTGAAAAGTGTAAAAAGAGAAATTTAACTAAGTTAAATAAAATATTTTTTACAAGTTAATAGATTTTTTTTCTGGGCCGTCCAAATTCACCTAACTTTGATTGATTTTGTCCTTGAGATCATAATTTTTTTTTTATATTTAAGTGTAATCTTTTAAATAATTAATTTATCAAAGTATTTTATTAAATTATACAAATATAACATACAAATATAATTGAAATTTGAATTTTATATTTTTTTTAGGTTATATAAAAATGTAAATATTATAAATGCTTTCTATGATATATAGTATTATTAACCATTTAAAAATAATAGATAGAAATTTTAAAATTTTTTAATTTAGAAAACATAAAAAAAAATTAATAAATGATTTTTATTATAAAAATAATATTTAAAACTAAACAATTAAAACACATAAAGAGTTTTATCATTTTAAATATTGGTATCTTTCTTTTTTACTTTATAATATGTTTTTAATAAATCAAGTGAAAAATTTCTCTAATGAATTTATTTTATTTTAAAATAAATATAATTATTATATTTTTTTTCTTACTACTTGACGTTTGTCTCTTCATATTTAGACATTGATGAAGATGTATGATAAATTAAAAGCCCATCTTTCTCTGTGCGAGTATGGTGCCTTTCAATTTTCAATTATAATAATGATTTTTGAGGACACCATCTTTTCAATTTTCTTTTATATTAAGAACGGAGTAAAAATAAAGGAACTAAGCCTTTTTTTTTATGATTATGACGTTAAATTAGTTTTCTATTTTGCGGCATTAGAGTTCAACACTTTAACGACTAAGATTCTGAGACTAAGCTCAAGATGAATTGGTGTGGTTGCTTTATCTTTAAGATATCATAATTGACCTCTGGTCCCACTACAACCATTTGTTTGTTTGTGATTGGTCCACCACTGTTCTTCTAAGAATTAATAGATTTGAGAGGGTATTGTGTTAAAAAATATAATAATTTTTAAGAATTTTTAAAAATTTATAATATTATAATATTTATTATAACGAATTTAATGACATATTTTTTATATAAAATAAAAATTAAATGAATTTAAAAAATTTAATATAAGCGTGTTAAATTTATAGCATTAAAATTTAATGATATTAATATATATTTTTAAATTTATTTAATTTTTAATAAAAAATAAAAATATCATTCAATTCGTTATAATAAATATTATAATATTATAATTTTTAAAAAAATTTATAAAATTTTTTTAATATATAATAAAATTTACTATATTTTCATGACAGCAACCTATCAACTCTTATCAGTGGAGAGCTTTCTTGTGATATTTTTTGAATTCCATATCTTCAAATTCTAACTTTAGATTTAAAATTCACAATAAAAATAAAAATAAATATAATGTATCATAAAAAAAATTTTCTCTTCTACAATTAATATTAACATCTTAAATTTTATTACGGGACATGAAACTCTTAAAAAGGATATTTAGATTTAAAAGTATATTTTTGCTATAAAATTTCAAAGATAACATTAAAAATAGTATTGTCAAATTTTAAATATTAATGATTAGATATTCAATAGCAAACTCAGTTGGCTTTTAAAAATCAAATCAAATATATAGAGATATATGATAAAGCGATTATCAAATATTCAATTGATATAAAAATATAATTATTAAATTATAAATTATTATAAATAGTTAATAATTATTTATATGATTTATCGAAAAAAAATTTTGATATAATAAGAGTTTTTTTATTGATTAATTAAATAATATAATTTTTTTTTAATTAATAATATATATATTGATAGTCGGTAATGAAAAATATTTAATTAATTAATCAAATATCTCTTATAATTGGTTTATATATATATAATTCAAAAGATTATTGTAGGGAAGTGAAAATATTAAAATGGTTGCAAGGAATACTTAGCCTAAAAACTTCATACTTCCATAACAAAGCATTCATCCACCTCATCTATTGCAAATCTTTTTTAAACTATGAATAATCAAATTTTAAAATTTCACATATACAGTAGCTTTCTTTTTTAGAAGATTTCCAAAAACAATAAATAAATAAATAAATAAATAAAAATTAATCATTACTATGTAATTATTTTGCAGATCATTGGATTGGGATCGGTTGTGATTACACCACTAATTGGAAGCCTGTCTGATCAATATGGTAGGAAAGCTGTGCTCACGATTCCATTGACTATCTCCATCTTTCCTTTAGGTAGGCTGTTTCTTTCCAAGTAAATTACTTATATTATATTATTAAAGGAGATTAACTTTGTTGGTGAGATCATATTTGTTAGAATCATATTGGATCGGTCGATTAGTTCAAAATAATTGAAAATTAATTTAATTTTCAGTTCAATATAATTATTTAACTTTTTTATAAATAAAATTAATTTCAATTTATAAAAAGAATTCAGTTATCTAGTAAATCAGTTCATATGATACTTGTTAAGTAGGTAAATAACCTTCAATTTTAAAAAATAAAAATTCTTAACACAAACTTGTGACCTATAACCAACTTTATACCACTTTTATCAATTTATCTGTAATTTATTGTTATGAATGTTAGAAGCATATATAAATTTAAAAATATTAAATTCAAAAACTCGTTTTTGAAATTAAAAAATTTAATTATATATAAGCTCGTTTAACATTTTTCAATTAATCGTTGTAACATTAATATTTTTAACAGACATTATAACAGATTTTTCCATAAGATAATATTATACTATTTAAAAAATTGTATAGTAAAATTAATTTTTAATAGAATAACGATATTGCCAGAGAATTTTTTTATAGGGCCAGAGCAACTAATAGTTTTAACAGATGGATTGACTAAATTATCCATTGTTCCAAAGTTATCGTCTTCTCCTTAGAAACATTAGATAAAATGATATTTTAGTCAATTTATCAGTTAAAATTATTAGTTGCTATAGAGTTATAAAAAATTGCTCTGGTAATATTGTTACATTTTTAATAAACACCTTCTAACAAAATTAATAATAAATTTTAGATATATTATGAAATAAATTTAAGCTTTTTTAGCACTAAAATATTAAATTTCTCTCATTTTTATTTACAAAAAAATTAATAACTTTTAAAATTCTTATTACCTATTATTCTATTACATCTTAAATTCTAAAATTATTTTTATATAATCTATTAAAGAAAAATTATTGTATTCAATTTATTTCCAACTATTTTATTAAATTATTTATAAAATTTCTGTTTTTTATATTATAAAATATTAATTTAAATATTTTCAATTCAACCATAGTTAATTTTGATTCAACATTTAATATGTGACTCTTTATTTCTATCGGTCAGGTTTGAAAATGTTGGATGAGATTACTTTAATTTTAGAATTTAATTTTACAATTCATTTAAAAATAATTAAGTACGTAAATTTTAGAATTTAATTTTACAATTCATTTAAAAATAATTAAGTATTTAAATTTTAGAATTTAATTTTACAATTCATTTAAAAATAATAAAGTATTTAAATTTTATATATTTTTGTGTAAAATTTTGAGTACACCTTCATTTTAAATACACATACAAACCTATATATCCACTTACTTTTATTTAATTAATGTTTATCATGTCCAAATGCTAGTTGGTATATTTCTTTTCTTTCACCTAATAATTGACTTATTTGTTAAATGTTATATATTAAATTTAGTAATTTGATTCTTTCAAGCAATAATTTTAAAAAATTTATATTTATTGTACTAGATAGTGCACCTTTTATTTATTCAATAGAATCCCATTCCTTAGAAAATAAAAAATAAAAAGGGTTTGTTTTGAGCAATCACATAGATATAATAATCTTTTAATGGAATATATATAATTATACTTTGTTTGTTTTTAATTTTATGTGCAAAATTCCACTTTTTTCACTTCTCTTGTTTTTTGTTTCAATTGCGTTCCCATAGTTGACACCTTCTTTTACTTTGCTATCTTTACTTGTTCCATTCTACTGTAAATTGGATTTGGCTATTCGTTTTCAATGAGCTTAAATTGGGTTGACTTTGGTCAATAATTTTGAATTTCAAATTTAGATAAATTTAATTCAAATATTTCAAACAGCTCGAATACATACACATATATTATTTAATATTTTTAATATAATTATATTAAATATTGTTAAAATTTCCATTGTCTTATATTTTTCATTGTAATTATGTTAAAATTAGTTCTTATAATAATTATTTATATTATATACATTTATTATTATTATTATTTTACTTTTATTAAATATATAAATTCATTAAATTCATATATTATAAGATAATATCACATGTACATAATATATATTTTGTTTACATATTATCAAGGTTGGTATGATAAGTGAAAGAGACAAATGTACTATTTGTTTTGCAGCTATATTGGCATACAGCAGGGAAACCAATTTCTTTTACGCCTACTATGTGCTCAGAACTCTCACTGCTATGGTTTCTGATAGCAGTATCAACTGCCTTTCTCTTGCCTATGTGGTAATCACTTCAAATCACTCAATTATACAGATACTTCTCTTATTCCCAATAATAATTCATATTTATTTTGACACAAAAATTATTAATTAATCTTTATTATTGCCACTAATAATATTAATTATCCTAAATTAATGTAAGTAATTATAAGTATACTAAAGGGTATGTTTGAAAACAAATTAATAAATTTAACTTAAAAACTAAAATGAACCTTTTTTTTTTTTGGACATTCCAAATGTAATACTTATTAACATATCAGCTAAGATTTGCAGAAGAAAATACATATCTGCAACAATAATCTCTAGAACAAGAGTTTCCTTTATCCTTATTACTAAAAGAAAATGTGAACAATTACTTGTGCATTGAGGGAGTATTGAATTTGATGCTAATAATATGTGAAAGTTATGATAAAAACTAATAAAATTAAATGTTTTTTGTGAAAATTGTAATTGGTATATAGATTTGAATTATTTTGAATTTTAATAATTTACTTTTTATCCGAAAAGAAAATCTCATTCACTGGAAAAAAGATAATTAAAGTAATATTTGATAAAATTAAAAATTAAGTATTGAAATTTTAAATATTGAATTTTAAATGTTGAATAATATAAATGGTATAATTTTTAAATTATAAAAATATTTAAAAATTTTAATCTATTTAGTTCATATTTTAAGTTACAAATTTTGACTTATCATTTTAACTTATTTTTAATTTAATTAAATTTTTTAATACATACATTATTTATCAACTTCAAACGATTAATTGCTAAAAATTTTAATTTTAAGTATATCAAATATCACATAAATCAATATATATATATATATTATTGAGGAACAACTATAATATAGACTTTAACTGAAAAGAAAAATTCTTAGCTCTTTCTTCTACAACTTTAAGACTTTGAACCCTTCTTTTTCATATATATGAAACCAGCACAAATACTAATAGTCTATTTATTTATTGAATTTGTTTTGCCATTGGAGTCTAGTTGTCTAATTGACTGACTTGTAATATAAAAGATATAAAAATTAAAATCTTAATATTTCATTTTACTTCAAATATATTTATAGTTTGTTTGGATGAAAAAAATTTGGACTTTAGAATTGGATTTGAGTCAAATCCATTATTTAGATCATTAAGTGAATTTAGATTTGGTTCAAATACTTATTAAAATCTAACACTTTAAAAATTTAATATTTCAAAATTTTCTTTTACCTAATTATTTTAAATATAATATTTTCATCTTTAATTTAAAATCTCTAAAATTTTTTAAATTTAAAATTAAAAATTAAAAATTCTTTGCGATCTCCAATCAATGAATTTATAAATTTAGATATTTGAAATCAAAATTTCAAATCTAAATCAACACATCCAAATGCAACATTAATGAAAAAAAAAATATATTAAAGATTAGGCTAACGACATATACATATATGGTTTAATATGTTTTAGGCAGACAATATATCAGAAAGAAGAAGAGCATCAGCATTTGGAATTCTATCTGGCATAGTCTTAACTTCCTTTGTCTGTGGAACCTTAGCTGCTCGTTTACTCTCTCCTTCATTAACATTTCAGGTTAATTAATTATAATTCGTCATCCTTTTTTATTTATTTACTTTGTCTATTACTTCTTATAGTTTTTTAAGAAATTATTTTTCTTTAATTTGCAGGTTGCTACATTTGTGTCAATGGCTGCTGCTGTCTACATGAGAATTTTCCTGAAGGATAAAGTGGAAGATAGTCAAAATTTAAGTCGTCAGCCAATGTTGAAAAGTGGAGCAGATGATGATAGTAATTTATTGGGTCAGAAGGCTCCTCCAGTTTCCAGAAAGATCCTAACAATAGGAGATGTTATAAGCCTGTTGAAGAGTAGGTACGGCTTTCTCCCCCTCCGTTTGGTGTTTGTGTTTAGATAACTTTTGGCAAACTGCGTTTGAATAATTTAAAACTCAACAAATTATATTTTTGAAAAAAAACTATATTTTTTCAATTTTTCATGTTTATTAAAACTAATAAAAAAATAAACAAATATATTTAAATTCTAACTATTTTTTTTTAATTAGTGCCTTTAAATGAAAATTTTAATATATTATAATTATTACTATCTCAAATAAAAAGTCAAGATTATCGCTTTTCACTATTTAATTTATTTTTTAAATTTATTTATTTAATATTATATAAATTTTTATTTATTAGTTGGAATCCTTAAGTCACTCCTTTAAAAAAAATAAACTTAATGCTAGACTGACTGTATAAACCAAATGCAACTCATGCTTTTTGTTTTTAGGATAATTATATTTATAGCATCTATATTTTATCATTTCTCTCTTTTTCATTGTTTTAACTCTATGATTATATTGAAATATAATTTAATGATAAATATATATTTTTCTGCATATTCTCCTGGATAATTAATCTATGATCGATTTTCTTTTTTCAATGTTAAAAAAAAAAATCTATGATTACATTTTTTTCAATTAAGTGTATTTTTCTTATTAAAAAAATTAAAATAACATTAATTTTACTCCATAAATGATACATCTAAATATCTATTCCATTTATCTCTCCTAATTACTTCTATTTTTTTAATTGCTTGATGCAATTTCTTGAATCATAATTGAATTTATATTTATACTTCTTATTTTTTGGAACTTTATATATTAGTATATTTATATTGTGTAAAACTTGTTCTGCAATCTGCAGTGTTACATTTTCACAGGTAGCAGTTGTTTCATTCTTCCAGAGCCTTGCTGATGGAGGACTCCTAGCTTCTTCAATGGTAAAAAAGAAATATTTAAGAGAAGTGGATGAGCCATATTTATTTTTCAAGAGGAGTCATATTTCTTTAAAAAAAAAACTGATACACTTAATTGAAAAAAATAAGAAACTAGTGACTATTTGGCGTTGGGTGGTATTGGAATTGTCATCGAAACTAAAAGATATCAAGTTCGGGTTTCATTCGGAGCCCAATTTATAGAAAAACGAGAAGTTGATAATAATTTTTTTATCTAAAATCCTGGAAAGCACATGTTACTATTGAAAATACATGAATTATTGCATTTTTATATAATTTATTTTGAATTTCACTTGTTTTTACAATAATAAAAAATGTATTGGAATTTCGGGTTATCAATATTTAGGAATATGATTGGTATGCAGTACTACTGGAAAGCTCGTTTTCACTTCAGCAAAAACCAATATGCTGATCTCTTGCTTCTCACTGGAATTGCAGGGATGGTGTCACAGGTACAAACTTATTATTTTCCATATTTATTATTATTTTTTAATAATTTTTTTTTCTCTTTATTTTCTAATAAATTCAATCACCATTGTTTATTAATTCTTGATGAATTCTTGTGAACCTTGCAGCTACTTTTCATGCCTTTGTTGGCAGCTATCATATCAGAGGAAAAACTGCTTTCAATTGGGCTGTTTACAGGTTTCGTCCATGTACGAGTCATACCCTTGTTCAGTATAAATGGACTCGAAATATAAATATGATAAATTGATTTCAAAAAATTATCCGTAGAGTAAAATTATTAATTTTCATTTATTCAATTAAACATAAAATTATGAAGTTTCAAATAAATTTCATAATATTTTATGGAATTCATTTATATCGAACAAAACATTATTAGTCTAGTTTACCTTTGTGTTTGTAAGTAGGGGGTGGACATTTGGTTCGATTCGGTTCAAGTTTTTCATAAAACAAAAAAATGTTTATTTTGCAGATGGCTATCTACAGCATAGCATGGTCAACTTGGGTAATGTTTGTTCAATTAAGTTCTAAATTTTTTGCATTCTTTTATTATATAAAATGTTCCTAAAAATAAATTGATTATCATTATGAGCTGCAGGTTCCATATGCCTCTACTGCATTAGCTATTTTTGTTGTTTTCGTTCCACCTTCTGTAAGTTGATTAAACAGTTAAAATTAATGTCTTCTTCTGCTAAATGCTCTCTTCCTATCTGTTGATTATTACAACTAATCAATTAATTCTTGTATTTGATGTAATTAAATTTATTATGACTTGCACAGTTACGCAGCATTGCATCAAAACAGGTTGGCCCCAATGAGCAGGTAACAACATCAAATGTTATGGGATATTATTCATACTCATGATTCAAGAGTCACTTCCTTTTCCTTTTCAATAATTGTTTTTTAGGGGAAGGCTCAAGGATGCATTTTAGGCATTAGTTCCTTTGCCAACATCATTTCTCCCTTGATTTTTAGTCCTTTAACAGGTATGCAAAAACTTTATAATAAGAATGTTTCTTTATACTTTTATACACATCTAATTAACTTTTAATTTTATGAATATTGCAGCTTTATTCTTGTCTGAAGAAGCTCCTTTTAAATTCCCTGGCTTCAGCATTTTATGCATTGGATTTGCATCGGTATGAATATTTGCCAAATAAACCTATTTATTTAATTTATTCATATTCCAATGCTGAAATAATCAAGATTGATTTTATGCCATATATCAACCTCACACTCTTCTGAACTCATGATTTTATTATTTTTGAGGCAGTTGATTGCATTCGTTCAAAGTCTTATGATTAAGGCTTCTACTCCTATTCATTCTCAAACAAACACCAGCAACAACATGCTAGCCTAGTTCTCCATTCTTGTCCATTTGAGGTAAGAAGAAAAAAGGAATTCTGGCCTTCTCTTATGAGCAGTCATATAAAGAAACTTATGAAGAGTTGATGAAATTCATTGTCCCAGCAAGTATGTCTGTATAAATATACCCAGTCATATTTATGAAATGAGTTAAAGAAATTCAATATTAGACCTATTTATGATAAATAGACCTATTCATTATTTTACAAGCAAAAATAAAGGATAGAAGACAATGAGAATGAATTTAATTAAAAAAAAAAAACAGAGAAAATAACCATTAATGAATGGGAAAAAAACTTGAATATAATAGTCCATATTAAAATTTGAAGCTCCACAATATGTCATGTACAATTACTATGTTTTCTTATATGCTAAAGTAGACACACCTTCTCCTAACCAAACAAGTCATCGCGACTTGATGAATCCCCTCCATCATCGGAATCACTGTTGGCATTGAATGTCAGTACGAGTTCTAAAAGTTCCCTACCAGCAGCTGAACTCTCTTCTCTGCGTTCTGGACTAGTTCTCCGCCTTTGCAATGAAAATAGTCGCAACATCAGGTCCTGTGGTGAAGCTACACGGTACATCCAGCTCCTAGCCTTCGGTTTCAGCTGAACACAGAAAGTGTAAATCAGAATCATCGTTTGAATCATCACAACGGTCAACTAAATTTATCAACATCCTCGTCGCAATCATCATCATCATCACCACCATCATCATCATCATCGTCATTGTCATCATCATCATCATCATCATCATCACTATCGTCGTCGTCTTCATCATCATCAGAGAAATCATCATCGTCATCATCGTCATCACCAATGGTAAACCATAGGATGCGATCATGCATCGAAACCTTTCCAAACAAGTAACAGCAGAAATAATACTAGCGTGAAAATTAATTATTCCTTCTACAAATCGATTGAATCAGCCAGTCAGATCAGACTCAAAAGGAGTCACCACAATACCCTCATTTACATATTTCCAAACTTTTTCCAGTGATGGAATCAAAATAGGTACATGCCCTTTTTCCCAAATGTGAAATTGAAAAAAGAAATTTAATTATTGTGCATCCGCCAAAAATTGAAAAAGGGTGAACAATGCTCAAGGGGTTGCTTAAATAATTTAAGCAAATATGCTGGCAGAGTGATGATTGTATGCAATTTGAGAAGAAAATCCTAAAATAGTTATTTGGGTATTTTTTTTTCTCTATTATTAGGGCTAGGACTTATTTTGCAATGCACATACAAGTATTCTTATGAGCTGCTTTAATGTTTGTTGGAATATGGAAAAGTAAATTGATATTTCTGATTATCGGTTTCTTTTCCTTGCATTTTTTTTTCATCTACTCTGCGTTGCCCATCACAAAGAAAAGCAAACAAAATAAACATTTACATCAGTCCAACATAAGTTGAAATTTCCCAAAAGAGAGGGATATCTTTTCCATCTTAGTTGGTATCTATAAAGCACCGATACCGACACCGACACGATAAGACACGTTAATTTTCAAAAAATTTAGATTTTCATATGTTAGAACACGTTTGAACATTAAATAATATTTTTAATATATACATTATATATTATCATTCATATTCAGTAATTTAACAAAAAAATCAAATAAAACAAACTACATCCATCAATTCAGCAACAATTATTTCCATTAATTCAACAAAAAAAATCAAAGAAAATAAGCTATTTCCATGATTCCATCACATTAATAAGAAGCAAATAAAACAAAATGTCCATAAATTTGGCTAGAAGTGAAATTAAAAAAAACCATAAGTTTATAGAGTATACATATACAACAATAATTTAATCATTTTCATTTGAGAAAGGGATTTGAAGAGAAAATGAAATAATTATCTGTTTAGAATTTGGATCGTTTTTAGTTGTTTTTCTCTGTCATTTTAGGCTTTGTCCCTATTTTTTATATTATAATTTAGTTCCTCTGTTTATTATCCATTTAGTCTCTCTTTATATTGTTTGTAGACTAATTGTTGATAAATTGAGTTTTTATTTACAAATACTGCCATTTGACCATGTCAAGCATGGTTAAATAAACATATCAGATTAGTTAAAGTGTCAAAAATTATTGACCACGTATCGGTATCCGATACGTGTCCAACACCGACTCACCAACCAGGAGAGCGTGTCCATGCTTTATAGGTTGGTATAACGTTGTTTGTACAAATTAACTTGTCCTTTTTTGTTTGGAAGTTGCAACATCCAGCTAAGCCATTGACATCAATTAAAATTAAGATAAAATAAAAATTCAATGATATGATTTCAAACATTAGCACAAAATAATAAAAGCATACCTTTTCAATGTTTGTAGGCAGAGTAGCTCTCTCAATGGCCTTTGGAGTCCATATCTTTATATCATTCTCAATTCCACTGCTAGCAAGCACAGTGGCATGGGGATGGGATTCAATGCAGTTCACTACATGCTTATCTGCTTCCATGACACGAATGAGCTCTCCACCCTTTTTCTTCCAAATGAATATCCTACCACAGTCTGACCCACTCACCACATATTCGCATTTTGGCCCAAAAAAGCTCACCCCCTTCACAGTCTCACAATTTCGATGACCTTTGAAAACTTGGGGAGTGGTTTTACCACCAGCATCCATAGGTCCCATTTCACTTACATCACCGCCCATGGAAGCTGGAGAGGATGGATCTGGATTGGGACCTAATCCCATGTCTCGTGTGAAAAGATAGATGAATTCATCATTATAAGAGACTAGAAGCTCACTCTGGTCTGAAAATGACAAGCCTGTTATTCCAACTTGCTCATCACCAATCAAATGTGGAGGACAAAAGTGATCTGCAGGTCGACCAAAGTCAGTTGAGCCATCCCAACTATACATGCGGATATCATATAGTCTAGCATACTCATCAGACCCTGCAACTGCAAAGAGATTCGGATTCCTTGGATCAATTGCAATCGCATTTAAATGTATGATTGGCATGTAATTCCTCCTATCATCAATTGGTCGGCAAGTGAAAAGTTCTGTAGCACGCCGAGTTCTTAGATCAAACTGAAATGACATTGACAGTGTCACATATATGACACAACTATGCAAAATCATGTAAAAATCATATTAAAAAAACAAAGACATGTAAATAGCATAAAACAAGTAAAATGATCACAGACTTTAATCTTTTTTGTTTATTAAGGACATTCCAGTCTAGGAATCAACAAACCATTAGGTTTGTGAGTTTGCCAAATGTGGAAAAAGGAAAAGGAAAATAAAAAGAAATTGATAGATCAGTTCTTTTCTTTTCCAACCTCTCTTTTATGACTAAATCAACAAACTCTAATAAAATCAAATTCTAATCAATTTCTAAGCCTGCATCCACCTTAACAAAACCCAAAAATCCATCATGTAAGCCCTAGCCAGCATATTTCCAAATCTGTTCCACATCACACCAATAATCATCAAATATATGTTTCACCCCTACACATATCAATTAACAAATTTCAAACTCAGAGCAATTTTTGGGTGCCACAAGGCTACTTAAGTAACAAATGAATATACGAAACTGCTAATTGAAATTAGAAAGGGACAACAATAACTCACATGTTGAACCAATCCATCCTCACCACAAGTATAAAATATATGAGGGCTCCCAGGCTCAATAGCCAACTTATGGGCTCGTCCTTGGTGTTTCGCTAGCAATGTAGTCTCCACTGGTCCACGTTCCTGAATCTGAGCATGTCGAACCTAGAATAGAGGTGAAAGTTTTCATTAAGAATACTATCATAAATTCATAATTGACCTATCAATGTCACCTTGTCTATCAATATCACTCTTTCCCTCTTTGATTTATGAAATTCTTCGCAATATATAGAGAAAACCATATAGATATTAATTCAGGAAAGAATGTTAGCTAAAATCTACAGTAACACAGGTACCAAGTTTGAAGAAATAGGAGTAGGACATCACGTCCTTTATAAAAATAGGATTTACCTGACCATCAGCAGCACAAGTAACAATGCTTCGATCATCAGTGTAAGGCATTATTTTGGCTTGAAATACATTGTTATTATGACCAGAATGGAAAGAAAGCTTGATGTGCCCAGTTTCCCAGTCCCAGAGTATAACCCGCCTGTCATCAGAACCTGACACCAGAACGTCACCATCGGCATTGAAGCTTACCGTATTCACACAACCTCTGTGCTTCTCTAGCTTCTTGTATATATCAAGTCGCAGTACAAGATCCTGAAAGGAATGACAACTATTTGTTCAGAGCTCTGTCTATGAATGGAAATTCATTGAGAATTAATCCAAAGAAAGATTACATTTTTGTAAAAAAGCAAAAATTAAGTTCTTGTTGTAATTTGTTTTCTTAATTGCAGCAGAATTCATATATTTATCAAATGCCTTAGCTTATCATTGAATTTTATATTCTAACAAAATCAGAATTAATAAAAAGTACCATTTAGAAAGCAAAAAAGCAAGAAGTTGAACCAATGAAGCTTAGTAAAGCATAACAAGGCTTTAGATTTTACGAGTAAAACCTATTATAGCCAGGAAAGATACATGGGAAAAGAGAAATAAATTAATCACAGCAGCATCGAACCAAACCAAAACAAAGTAAAGATTAATCATTAATACAGTAATTCATTTGAATTCAATCTACCTTCATTATGGAGATTAAAGAAGAAAACTTTCCTACCAACTGAAACCAAAACTTCAAAACCGAAAAGATAGATCCAATTCAGTCCTTTACTAGTGGAGTGAGGTGGGTTGGCGAACCCAATAACCCATAAAATTGCATAGAAAGAACTACAACTTGGGTTGTAAAGCAGAAAATCAAGTAACCCATAACAGTTTTTGAACGATCAAACATATCTCCATATGATAATCAATTAAGAAACACCAAATCAAGAAATTCCACAAAAAAAAAAAAAAAAAAAAAAACCTGATTCATGTTCAAATTAAGCGCACACCCCTCACTCATCACTCAAATTACAGACTAGTAGATTATAGATTAAACACCAAATAGAAAGAAAAATAGAGAACCTCCGAAGCAGCGAGTCGGTGGGCGAAATTCCGGTTGGATAACTCACCGACCTCCCTTTGCCAAACATTCACCACAGCCTTATCAGGGCTAATTCTAGCTCTTTTTCTCATTTCAAAAATCAATCAATTAATCAAGAATCAAAATTGAAAGAGATCGATCGGATCAATTAGCGAGGTGAAAAGATGAGTGACTCAGTGAAACGGAGCGAGTCAATCGAGGTGGATTCTGTTATAGAATTAGAAGTCTGTGTAAGCAGGCAGAGGGATCGGTTATGGTTTTGGCTCGACGTGTTTGGATCTACTTAGCGATCAAATATGATTTTGAAGTTAAAAAATACTAAATAATTTTGTAAGTATTTATAAGATTAATTTAAAATTTTATTTTAAAAATTAAAAATAAAAAAAGTTTAAACTAAACATATTAATTTTTTTAAAAATAATATTTTTAAAATTTTATTTTTTAAAATTTTATTTATACCCAAACACCTTCTTATTTAATCATATAATCCTCTATCACCACTATTAAAATAGGTTTAATGACTTAAAAATCCAAAATTTTATCTTACTTGTTAATTTTGTTTAAAATTTAAAATTTTATTAATTTTATTCTAATTTTTAAAATTAAATAATTATGGCGGATTTTAAAATTGAAAGGTCTAATAATCTAGAAAAAATTCAATGCTTTATTTTATTTTTTAATTTTGTCCAAAACTTTAAATTTTGTCAATTTTTATTAACAATATGAAATTAATATATAATCTTCAAAATTGAAAAATTATAATAATATAAAGTTTAACTTTTAAATTAATTTTTATTTTGATAAAATACAAAAAAAATTAATAATTAATTTTATAAAATATTTGAGTTCAAATCATTTTAAAATTCAAATCGAATTTGAATTTAAATTTGCAACTTCTGATTATTAAAAATAATATAACATAGTCATGAGATTTAAAAAAAAAAAATTAAATTTAATGTAACGTTTCTAATAAAGTAGATAGATCACTCTTTAAAATTAAAAATACTATAATAAACTATTAATAAAATAAATTTTATAATAATGATATAAATCATCTATGATTAAATAATTTAATATATAAGCAGAAATTTTTTTTTATTACGTAAAACAGTAAATTGAATTGTTATAAAATTTAATTTACAGTTGATTTGTATAAATCTTTAAATAAGAATGATAATTTATATAAATGAATAAATAAATGTAATTAATTTATTTTTTAAAAATAATATAATTTACTCTATTTATGAGATTATAAATTAAACTGAACTTGTATTAAATTCAAATTATTGATAAAAATTAAAAAGAAATAATGGAAAAGTGTTATGAATGATGGAAAATCAATAAAATCATAAAATCACAAATAAGTACAATTTTAGGGGTATTTTTGAAAATCCGTTGTCTAAAATTCAAAATCGAATCCAGAGTAATTTTAAATGATAAAACAACCCAAAATAAATCATTTCACTCCCTACACTGATATTTGGTTCTAAACAGAAATAACATAATTAATTATAAAAAATTATCCGGTAAAAGTGTAAATAAGAAAAGTTAGAGGACTTATGTGCAAATACTCTGAACTTTGGTATATAAATACCATACTTTAGATTTTTCCACACCATTTCTTCATTTTCTTCTTCTTCCTCCTCCATTTGGCTGAACCACCTAAGTTAAAACCCATCTATTTTTCATGCAAATTTCAAAGAAAGACCATCAAAAACCTAAATTCAACCTAATTTCAATTTATTTCCATCAAAATTTCACCAAAACAACAAAGGAAAATTGTGAATCTTCATCTAAGGGATTTCGGCCCACATACCCATCTAAGGTAACTTGAAGTTTTCTTTCATTTTATAGTTTAGATAGATGATTTAGACGATGAATTACACAGTTTTAACAACCAATTGTATCAATTTGCACCAATTGATGGAAATCTCCAAATTTAAAGTCCTAATTTAATTATGCCAATTACCAATTCTTAAATTAGTGTTATATGATTCTTAATTTAGTCAGAATAAGTCTTATTATCATTATTGAAAACTAAATAAATGATTGGTTTGGTGTAGAATCAAAATTTGAAGTAAAATGTTCATATTGCCTCTTATAAGGGAAATTGGAGTTCAAGGTTGAATTCTTGCTATCTAAGGGTTTAGGTGAGTTCAATATGCTTCATTCTACATGTATAATGTGTTAAAATAAATTATTGAATTGAATTGTGAAAGTCTCCTCTTGGCCGAACCATATTGAGGTTTTTCCTTTTGAAAATTTAACTTGATTTTCTTTAATTTCACCCTTGAATTTGACCCCTAAATTAACGTACGTTGTGATATTTGAGTTGTTGGTTGAATTGTCCCCATTGTAATATTTTGAATTGATGTTCAGGCAATGCCAAATTTCCACCAAAACCATGCTTAATTGTTGATTGAAAGTAAAACACCAATTGTTCGATGAAATGCCTAAACCAAATTCCTTCATCTACTATCATAGCCAATGCCATTGTCGCCAGCGACATTGGCTAGCTAATGGCGCCAATGTAAATGACATTGGATGACTTTGATGATAATGAACTTATATCTATTTATTGCAACCATTGTGACATCTGTTATTGATAACTATCTTGACATCTACTGTATTGAAAACACAGACTGTTTTACATACTGATACTGTTGTTTATTACACTATTACTGTATCTTATTTGTTGATATTATTCCTTTGATGATGCATACTGTTTCTTATGCCTTATATATGTATATTTGATAGAACTACTCGACTGATGGGGTAGATGGAAAAATCCATCGGCGTTGTAAAATCCTCTTGGCTGAACCATATTGTGGTTTTCCCCTTTGAAAATTTAACTTGATTTTCTTTGATTTCACCCTTGAATTTGACCCCTAAATTAATGTTCATTATGATATTTGAGTTGTTGGTTGACTTGTCCCCATTATGATATTTTGAATTGATGTTGGGGCAATACCAAATTTCTACCAAAACCATACTTAATTGTTGATTGAAAGTAAAACACTAATTGCTTGATGAAATGCCTAAACCAAATTCCTTTATTTGCTATCATAGCCAATGCCATTATTGCCAGCGTAAATGACATTGAATGACTTTGATGATAATGAACAAATATATATTTATTGCAACCATTGTGACACCTGTTATTGATAACTGTCCTAACATCTATTGTATTGAAAATATTGACTGTTTTACATACTGATACTGTTGTTTATTACATTGTTACTATATCCTATTTGTTGATACTATTCCTTTGATGATGCATACTGTTTCTTATGCCTTATATATATGTATTTGGTAGAATTATCTGACCGATGTGGTAGTGGGTAAAATCCATCGGGGTTGCGCACAATAGGTTGCTGGACAGGGTTAATTGTCCATAACCCTAGCTGGGAAGGGATTTGTCCTAACCATAAGGCCTGACTCATTTTATGTATTTTATTGATATTCACTGCTATTGTTACTGGCCCCTTAGTCAGTCACTTCCACAGACAAACTTGACAATTGATTCCATTATTGATACTGCCTATTATAATATTATCTGTATCATACCTTATGGACATTGGTGTGCACTACCCTTTCCTTTGACACTGTTTATTCTATTCTTTATTGTTACCCTACCCTGCATGCATCATGTTGTATCTTGAGCTCATTGAGTATTTATATACTCACTCTGTAGTGATTTTAATTTAAGCAGTAGATTGGTTCCCAGCTTTTTCCTTGAGGAACCAGAGTTCCTATTTTGTAATGTAAATACTGTGATATTACTGTATTTTGTATTTTTCTAAATATGCTTCATGGTCTGTAATAACTGGTATATATTAGAATAAACTGTATGGATATTTTATCTGTGTGATGGAATATATATATACACATTATTGGACTGATATTGGATCGTTATAATTTAAGTATTGGTTGTTAATGTGTAATTGGATCAGTGCTACTGGTGTTCTATGAGTGTTGGACGTCTCTGACTATTCCTGCATCTTAGAACCGTCATGTCCCGAACTTGAGTCGTGACACAAGCCCATTACAACTTATTCACAACCGTTACAAGTTAAGGCTTAACGCCCATTACTCTCTCTTAATGGTTGTTACTTAATCGTATATGATAAGTCTGTTTGAAAAACATAGCCATTGAAAATAAATTTTTAGGGAGATCTTGCATTTAATGTAGCCAGAATGGTCATATTTATTACCTAAGGCTTGAAGACTATAAATATGAGATCATTTGAAGTTAGAGCAAGTTTTTGGAACATTATTGAAAAGCCTACAAAGACTATTCCATTGCAGAAAGCTCTCATACTTTGTTTTTCTCTTATATACTTGAACACTTATGCTTTAAACTCTTTTAATTTGTATTTAAGAAGTGTAAAACTATTGTACTTCATCTTGTATTCTTAAAATAGCTTAGTTTGAGTGTTAGAGATACTTGTACATCTTTAAATATTAAAGTGTGATTGATATTGTGGGTGATATCCCATAATTGGGCGAAATCCTGAACAAACTATTACAAGGGCGAAATCCCGGAAGAACTATTGTAAGCGTTGGGCGCAATCCTAGTTAACTAGTGAAATCTCAAGTCATGGGCTTGAGAGAAGTGGATATAAGAGAAGAGTTGTGCTACAAACCACTATAAAAATATTGGTTAAGAATTCTCTATTCCTAACTTTATTTTGAATATATTTGCATTATATTTGTTAGTATATTACATTTAGGGTGAGAATTGCATTAGAATTTTTATAATCCTATTCACCTCCTTTAAGATTATTGCCATATTGGGATCATAATTAGTATCAGAGATTGTGCTTTAGTTTATTCAAAATCTAATGATTTTTCGAGCTTATAATTCGTTAATATGACAAACACTTCTGCTTCCACTTCCACATTTGATAAAAGGATAATGTTCTACAAAGCCACCACTATTTCGTGGTACCAACTACAATTAATGAAAAGTGAGAATGCGAGTACATATTTATTTCAAAGAAATAGAATTATGGGAAGTTATAAAAAAAGGACCATTTATTCCAATGAAAGATAACTCAATAACACCCAAAACAACTTTTAGTCATAGGCTAAAAATAAAAGAAATATGTCAAATAATTTCTGTAATATCTGCCATTTTTTTGAATTTGTATTTGTTGATTTTGTATGTTTGGAGATGTCACGACCTATCTCGGAAGTCGTGACGGTCCTAAGGTACGGGTGATGCATAGGCGACCAGTACCACGTAGAACCCAATAAACTATCTATATGGCATGCACTAAACAAATATCATTCAAAATAACTATAAAATACTGAAGAAAATTCTACAGCATCTCCTCTAAAATTGGACTATGCCTAAGAAATCAAAACACACAAATAACACTTCTATAATATTCATTCTCATCTCAAACATCATGATCCCTTTGGATCTTTAATCAATTTCAATATCATCATCTATCTCCAAAATCAATATATTTATATAACATACATTTCAATCATATATAATAACTCAAACATTAATTATAATCAACAATATATATATATGCAAACTTAAGATTATCTACATGTCACAGACTA
>CANXYC010485500.1:0-10892 GCA_948193065.1 Aleurites moluccanus
GTTTCATGCCAAAGCATTTTGAACTTTATTGGTCATAAGAACCTAAACACATTACATATGCACTACAACTATGAAAATCACTTCCTATATGCTACCATGACTTATCAAATAACCATATTACACATACTTATCAATTGCACACACATAATAGACCAAAAACCCTAACTTTAGGCCCAATTCCATTCGGCCCATAGGGCCCAATTTATCCAAGTCCTATTTTTGCAATTAAACTCCACAATTCTATAATTAAACACACCAATTGAACCATTCCAAGCTCAATTGCACCAATTAAAACCAATTTCCTCAAGTTTGCCCTAATTAGGTTCGGATTTGGGGGTTTTTCCCAAACTAACCTTAAATTCTTCAATTAAACATATAATCATGCAATTCAAGCTACCAATTACACTTGTAACAAAGCAATTTAACAAAAACCAACCAAATTTCCCATTTTCCCCAAAATAGAATTCGGCCCAAAGGGGCTTTTCCCTTTTGAAGTTAATTCTTCCAATTAAACCACCCAAGCATCAATTTAACATGCCAATTTAAAGTTCTAAACACTCAATTGCAGAATTTTAGAAGCAAAAACACACCAAACCCTACTTCCCCATTTCGGTCCAAGGTGCAATCTAACAAAACAATTTCAATTCATGATTAAATATTCAATTCACCTCAATTTAGTCCATTAGGCATCATATACACATTCAATTGCTAAATCAAACCATCAAAGGTCATTTTCCCCAATTTTTTCCCAATTCATTTCGGTCCAAAATCAAATTCAAAAATCAAACATTCAATTCTCAATTAAATCATTCAATTAACATTTAATTAACACCATTTACCACTTCAATTGCACAATTGAATAAGGAAGCAAACCTTCCCCCAATTTTCCCTAATCAATTCGGCCAAAAGGGAAAATACATAACAAATATTCAATTGACACATAAATCATGAAATTAACATATATTCAACACCAATTTCATCATCAATTTCACAATTTAGAACAAGAATCAAAATTTTCCCAAAAACCCTAATTGGTTCGGTCACCATGCCAATTTCCTAACCAAAATAAAAATCCCCCAAACTAAGGTTCTATCCAACCTTTAATCATCAAGAAATACTAAACAAACTAGAATTTTAAACCTTACCTTGAACTCTTGTAGAAACTGAACCTTAAGTCTCTCCAAACCACACCAAAATGAATTTTGAAGCTAGGATGAAGAAATAGAGGAGATGAGAGGTTTTAATCCACCAAAGACTTGAAGAAAATCTTCAAAACTTCATCAAATCTCCCATGGCCGAACCAAAATGAAGTGAAGAAAGGTTTTTCTCTTTGGTTTTGGGAGTTCACAGTTTTGGGTAAATGGGTTGACAAAAATTCAGAATTTGGTGATTAAAAAATATAAGTTAGTGGGTTTTTGTTGAGTGATCAAGTGTTTCCATCTCACAAAGCTCACTTTGAGCTCTACACATGCATCCATTAGATTTGGATGCACCCATATATTGCTCCATTGGATTATGTTGCACCAAATTGCCACTAACTCCTCCCTCCATCTCTTTCTATTATAAATAAGTCCTACAAACTTCCAATTAAGTCCCTCCTATTTATTTTCTTTTGCAATCAAGTCCTATTATTTTTCTAACCTAACTGAACTATTTTATTTTATTTATTTATTTTATTATCCTCAATTTATTTTCCCCAAAATAATTAATTTGCAATAAAACACACATGTAATCATATCAAATAGATCATCTAACATATATATCAATCAATCACTCATGTAAACATATCAAATAAATCCTATAACATATATAACTATCAATCACATATAAACACATCAAATAAATCATATAACACATATAACAACCAACCCATATAAACACCCCCTAACTCCAACTAGGGTTTAGGTGCTAGGGTTAGGATTTCCAACTAGGGTTTAGGTATCAGGGTTTCACCTATGATGTTACACTTTTTAAAAAAAATCCCTAGCAATGGTGCCACCTTTCTAAAATCTCCTGGTAACGATGCCATCCTTTAAAAAAAAAAATCTCTAGCAACAGTGCCAACATTGCCACCATTTTAAAAATCTTAAACAATGGTGCCAACTTTTTTCAAAATCCTGGCAATGGTACTAGCTTTTTTCAAAATCTCTGGCAATGGTACCAATTTTTTTCAAAATCATGGCAGCGGTGCCAACTTTTATCAAAATTCCTGGCAATGGTTCCAACTTTTCAAAATCCAGGCAACATGCCAAGCTTTTCAAAAGACCTAGCAAAGGTGCCAACCTTTTCAAAAATCCCTACTAACAGTGCTAACTCTTTTCAAAATTCTGGCAAAGATGCCAGCTTTTTTCAAATTCCCTGGTAATGGTGCCACTTTTTTCAAAATCCTAACAATGATGCCACTTTTTCAAAATCCCTGGCAATGTTATCATCTCTTTAAAAACCTCTGGCAATGATGCCACCTTTTTAAAAACTCACTGGTAACGGTGTCGTCCTTTCAAAATAAAATCATTTTTAGCATCCAACCTGTTTTCTTACCTTAGCACCAATATCAACTTTAATTGCCATTACTCGATCAAACTGGGTAGCATGCGTGTTCATTGTCATCAAAATTACTTTTAATAAAAAGCCATCATAATGAGGGACAGTTGTGAATACATGATTTTACACCTCACTACATGTTCTGAAGCAAGCACCAGATCATTGCTGGAGCAACCGGGCTTTTCTAAACCTTTGAAGCACCCCAAGGACATATTTGAACTAATATCAGACCAAACAAGACTCATCGGAGGCTTGAAAACCTCAGAAAAAGCTTGAAACAGCTGTTGTCGCCAAGCTTTATGGCGGCAGTGCCACCAAGGTTGGCGATTGCCTCCATCCAAGCTTTACTATATTGCCAGCAAGGCACAGTAGCGCCGCCAAGGCTTTCCGGAGGTAGTAACCACCAAAATTATGAAAATACCCCTCCGAACCTCTATAAATAGAGGCTTTCTCCACCATTTTTTGCCAACATTTTTCTCTCTTTGAGAAATCCACACACTTGAGAGCTTCTCTCTCTAAAATCTCTCTTTGAGGTTTCTATCTCTAAAAATCTCTCTTTGAGATTTTCTTTCTTTAAATTCTCTCTTTAAATTAGGAGGATTAATTAATTAAGACCTTAATTTGCTCTCTTTGAGTCCCAAAATTAATTAAATCAACTCTCTTTGAGTCTTAAAACCGATTAAGACCTTAATTTGCTCTCTTTGATCCCAAAATTAATTAAATCAACTCTCTTTGAGTCATAAAACTGACCAAGCTCTCTTTGAGCTCTTAACATTGGGTTTTAGTTCTATTTGAATGAAAAATGACTCTTTTTTGTTCTCTTTGCACCGACGCCCATCAAACCTCCTTCAATTAATTATTATTGAATTAATTTGACCACCTCAAACTAAAATCTGAATCCAAAGGTGGAACTCCAATCCGATAAGGCTCTTTGACCGCCTCTGCCTCAAAAACTGTAAAGAGACATAAAAATAAGACTTTTGATCAAAACTCAAATAAAACTTTTAATCAGATAAAAAATAGAGTTTTAAACCTGAAATCAGACCCAAAACCCTTCACAAGTAGGATGAATTACATGGATTTTAATTCCCATTCAAAGGGGTATGTAGATATGCTTTCAATCAAACATTAATTCCAAAAACCCTAAAATATTTTTTTCATTTTTATTGTTTTAAATTTATAGTTTATAGAGGATATATGATTAACATAAAACCAATAAAGGCTAGAGTTAATGTCCTCAATCGTCGGCTATGTAATAATTCTTTACTACTTTGGATGTATGTTTTATTGCTTCTCGATTTATTTACTACTTTCCATATAAATACCATACTATTAACTGCTCAATCAGAAAAATAACATTTTCAAGTCGAATTAATTAAAAGCCAAGTTCGAGTTTTTAAACCAAAGACCTAGTCACCAAATCTGAATTCGGTTCAAAGGTCTAGTACATTTTATCCTTGAGTGATTAAATTGGAGTCATTTTTATGTTTTCCTTATATTTTCCCATTAAAAATAAAATTAAGGTGGTGACTCTCGAAAACAAATATCCAAAAACCGAAGCAGATTTCAAAACAAAATTAAAAATATGATAAACAGAAAACTAATCAATATTTCAAAAATTAAAATAAAAAAGGCGACGAAGCTTGCGACATGAGACCAGACCCCAAATGAAATTTCTAATATCTTGAGTGGATTGGACAAAGCGCTCAGACAAGGCTACACACACTCCTAGTGGGACAATTCTTAAAACAATAATTATGGCAAAAAATAATAAAGCTGCTGACAAAACTTTCAAGATAGGTGACATGAGCAGGGCATCAGTTAATGTTGCTAGTGACCCTCGACGATAAGAGGTAGCCAATTCAAACCCAGTTGATCCATACTATAATCAGCAATTGATTGAACCAAGGGCTGCAACTTTGAGAGCGGTCGACCAAAGGGCTATTGTAGATGGGGTAGCCCAATAAAATCATGACCTTTACATGGGAATGGTGCAGCAATTAGCCACTGTGATGCGACTGATGGTGGACGAGGATAGGATAGTGCAAAGGATGATTGACAGGACACTTAACAGATTCGCTACAACATTAACACACTTTACCAAACTCATAGAAGGAAGGAATGAAGACATGGTCGATAAGAGGTACTTTGCCTACCACTTTAGGAGAAATGCCCCTAATCAGACGGATGAATTCTGGTACTGTGATGTTAACCTACTTCACTAAGCTGACAGAGAGGAGCTCAACAAAGACTATATGTTGGGAGTTCGAGCTACCCATGTAACAATCATAACCCTTTGTTTAATGTTGCACCACTTGATGGAAACAAGAGGGATGATGACTTATGAATGCCAGTGACCACGGGCAAAGGACAATCTATCAGCCAAATGATGTTGACTATGAGGGTCATGATGCTTGGGATGATAAGGAAGAGAATGCCACCCGCAATGAATAATGACCTGACTAGATCCCTAAGAAGAATGGGAATGGAATTTCGAGATAATGTTCAACTAGTGTATAGGAAGCCATACCTTAACTAGATTGACAGAGTTTATCCCTTCCCTAGGGGATATAAGATTCAGAGTTTATTTTGTTCTCGGTAGAAGATAATTCAAATATTATGGAACATATCTCCCAATTAATAACTCAGTGTGGGGAAGCTTCAACCAAAATCTACTTGAAACTTCACTATTGGTAATACCCTCACTATGGTCGGCCTTCACATGGCACACTAATTTAAGGTTAGACTCAATCACCACATGGGGCAAATAGAGGAGAAGTTTTACAGGACTCCTCCGACTGTGACGTTGGTTGATCTAGCAAAGACCATGCAAATGCTAGGGGAGTTGACAAAGAAGTATATGGCTCAGTTCAAAAAGGCTATGGCTTACTACAATGTCAGTATCTCATAAGCTGAGCTAGTAAATTTAGCCTTTAGTGGCATGAACATTACTATTCAAAAACATTTTGAAGGCCACAGGTTCAGGTATTTCTATGACCTTCTAGATCAAGTCAATAGTTATAAGAGGCTATTGAAAAAGAAGGATCAAAGGAAAGCCTCCACCAAAGGTACATATTACGAGATCCTTTAGAAGTTACTACTATTGAGCAAGAGGAGTATGTCTCAGATTCAAATGAGGCAGTGTTCCTTGCAAAGCTTAAGTTTGGGGGATCATATGAATGTTCGACTTTAAGTAAACCTTTAGCCTTCAAAAAGAAGCCGAGCAAACAAAGTTGAAACCATATAGCACTAGAATACTAATTTGACCTTAATAAGGCCGATGAGATATTTGATTGCTTGCTCAAGGATAACCAAATAAACACTATCGGTCGGATACATCATCCCACCAGCTGAGGAATGGGCAAAACGGGACTATTGCAAGTGACATAATTCATATCGGCATAAGATGAAGAATTGCATAGTTTTCCATAATGTCATCCAAAAGTCCATTTATGATGGAAGGTTGGCCTTCCTAAATAAGAGTAAAGCACTGGTGAAGACAAATTTCTTCCCTAAAACCTTAGTCAAGATAAGCCAAGTAAACATATCAGGCATTAAAATACTGGGGGCAAGATCTGCGAGGCTGAACCATATGGTACTGCCAAAGGAGAAAGTTGATATGCAAACCAAGGTAGAGGGGCAGAAGCAAGTTGAAGCTAAACCTAAGCAAGTTCGACACATTGTGGCTAAGAAAAATGCCGAGGTAATTAATTCCAATGCTTGCATAACCTATCCATCACGTAAATCTGAATTTTAGGTAGTCCCAAAAGTCAAAGAATATAAGGCATCTGGAAGGCTGCATCAACCGAACAGTGAAGGCTAATCCAACATAAAAGGCAATGGAAAAATGTAGTTGCTCAAAGGCTAAAACCTCCATTTTGGCCACAACAGAGTTAAAGGGATAGGTACATGAGAAATATGTCTACTGACATAGGCCGAACTTTAAAAAGTAGATTAAACCAGTCCAAAGACCTAAGAGTTTGGCTAAAGACTCTAGGAACCTTCAAGCCCAGACCCTAGTTCATTGAGCAATGGGAAGCTCATGAGTCAAGCCGGAAAACCATATTTGAGAGGCTCGGCCAGAGGCCAACCAGCAAGCTAGTTATGACCAAAACTCAAAAAAGAAGGTGGTAGAGACAAAGGCAAGCTGAGAAGGCAAAAATAGTAGAAAAGGCCCAACAGGCTTAAGGTCCTAACAGCCAAGAAGAACACATGTAAGATCAACAGGCTAAACATGCCGAACAAATTGCCCAAGTTACTAAAAGGTAGCAGATTGTGGATAAGAAAAATTTTATTGAGGCAAAAGCTCGCTTAAAAGAGAATAAACGGAGGAGTGCAACCTTGACTTTAAAAATATATCAGCCTGATGACAAACCCAAGCCTTATGACATAGAAGAGAGTGGATTTGGGTTAACGAAAAGAAATGTTTAGGTTCAAAAGCAAAAGAACCAATCTGAGCTTAATGACAAAGGAAAAAAGCAAAGTGGGCTCAGGCACAAATGTCAATATGGTGAGTTACTTCCCTTTGAAATTTTGCCTAAACCTAGGAAAATGTCAACATTGGATGGTGACATCTTGGAAGCCGAACTAGCAAAAGATGATGAATCAAAAGTTTGACAAGCCATCATCATTGAAGAACCACCTAAGAGTCTGATAAGCCACATTCGACCTTTCTATACTAAGGCTGAAGTTAATGGTATTATGGTCAATAAGATATTGGTTGATAATAGGGTAGGACTTAACATCTTGTTGCTTAGAATGCTAAAAAAAAACTCGGCCTTAGTAGAGATGACCTTGAAAAGACTAGTGTATCAATGACCGACTTTACTAGAGGAGAGACATTGGCTGAAGGGTTCCTTACCAAGCAATTGAAGGTCGGTAGAGAGGTTCAGACATAAAGATTATTTATGGTAGATGTGAAAAGTAATTACAATATCCTTTTGCACCGAGATTGGATTCACTCGAACGATTACATTCCTTCCTTTATGCACCAAACTTTAATTTTGTTCAAGAAGGGGTATATAGAGATTGTGTATGCTGACCAGAATCCTTTTTCAGGAGGAATTCCATATGACTGATGCAGTATTCTATGAGCCTTAATATAGAGTCATTGAATTTGTCTCTAATAATGGAAAAAGTTGTAAAAAGCCATATGAGGTGAACACGTTGGATCAATCTCAGATCTTGGTCAAGGAATTGCTTCAGACAACATCAGTTCGTCTCCCAAGTCAAACAACTAAAATAAACAGGAATCAATGACTTCACAACATAAGAAAGAATGTTGGAACAACATTGTTGTGGCTAAATGTATCTATGAGGATGAGGAATAGGAGCCTTCAGTCCAATTGAAGTTTACTGATCTGAAATTAGCATCCTCAAAGCTAAAGAACGAATGAACCAAGGTGCAGGACCTTTTGAAAGAGATTGATGTGGGCACCAGTGGAAAGGTTCAACCACTATTCATTAGTGCTAAGCTCAATGACGAATTTGAGGCAAAGCTTATTTCTTTACTAAGGGAGTTCAGGGATTGCTTTGCCTAGGACTATGGTGAGTAGCCTAGCTTGAGCTAAGAGTTAGTTTAACATCAGCTACACATAAAGCCTGGTTTTAGGCCATTCAAACAACCCATGCGTAGAATATCCAAAGAAGTAGTGAAGTTGGTTTGGGAAGAAATCAAGTGACTCCTAGATGTAGGGTTTATAAGAACGACCACATATGTGGAATGGCTATCAAACATTGTTCTTGTAATCAAGAAGATTGAGAAGTTAAGAATTTGTGTTGATTTCAGGAACTTGAATCTAGCAACTCATAAGGATAAGTACCTAATACCGATCTCAGATATGATGATCAATGCAGTAGAATGTAACCAGATACTTAGCTTTATGGGGTATTCGGGCTATAATTAGATTAAAATAGTTGACGAGGATGTTAGCAAGACAACATTTAGATGTTCAAGGCCGATTAGAGCTCATAAATAGGTTGTAATTTCATTCAGATTAAAGAATGCTAGGGCAACATACTAGCGGCATATGAACATCATCTTCCATGATATGATTAGTAAATTAATAGAGGTGTAAATTGATGATGTGGTAGTTCAGTCTCACCAGGAAGAACAACACTTAGTCGATTTACGTAAGTTTTTCGAGCACATGAGGGAATATAACTTAAATATGAACCCGATAAAGTGTGCATTTGGAGTATCGGTTGGTAATTTCTTGGTACATCAATGAGGTGTTGAAGTTGATAAAAACAAGGCCAAGGCAATCATAGAAGCCAAGCCACCTCAAACTAAGAAAGAGTTACAAAGATTTATCGAGTAGATCAATTTCCTGAGAAGATTCATAGCGAGTACAGGAGGCAAGCTTTGGCCTTTTTCAGCTTATTAAAGGTAAAGAATGATGCTGACTTTGTATGGAATGATACATATTAGGCCGTATTTGATGAAATCAAAGCCTACCTTGCTAAGCCCTATGTGATGACTCCTTTTAGGCCAAACTAGCCTTTGATTCTATATATATCAGCCTCTAAGGATTCAGTGGGTAGGCATAATAGTAGGATAATTTTGAAATGGCAGTTTACTATTTAAGTAAAAGCTTGATCGAGACTGAAGTCAGATATACTGCCATAGAGAAATTATGCCTCGCCTTGTACTTTTCTTGCACAAAATTGAGGTATTACATATTGCCAATAGTAGTTTTGGTAATAAGCTGAACATATATCATTAAGTACCTGCTTTCTCAGCCATTCTTGAGGAACAAGCTTGGGAAGTGGGCAATTGCCTTGTTAGAATTTACCCTCACTTGTGTGGCATAGTAGGTCATCAAAGGACAAGCACGAGCTGACTTCTTAGCACACCATCCTACTAAGGACGAGCTCAGTGAGGAAATTAATTGTGTGTTCGATAGCTCATGGCAGATGTTGTTTGATGGATCCAAGATCACCAAATCGACAGGAGCTGGTATAGTATTGACCTTACCTGGGGGCATCATTACCAAGTTAGGATTTGTTTTAGGCTTTCCTTGCACTAACAATCAGGATGAATATGAAGCCCTTCTCATTGGTTTGGAAATCTTATCTGAACTGGGTGTTCGGTCAGTTGATATTAAGGGAGATTTGCTTTTGGTCATAAAGCAAGTTTTGGGGGATTTTAAATGGTAATCTCCAGCATTACAGTCGTACTGTAATAAAGCCATGTATTTATTAGACAGCTTTAAGAATTTCACTATGGAATATGTATTGCGAGCTAAAAATGAGGAAGCTAATCAACTAGCTCAGGGGGCTTCAGGTTACTTAGCCTAGTTTGGTGAAGTACCTTTAGAATAGAGGCCGATCTCAATTCTCTGCATCAAAGGCTTAGATCAGCTTGAGGAACAAGTGGAGAAAGACCAGAGAAATTTTATAGTTGAATTGAGTTGTGATTGGAGAACCAAACTGATCAAATACTTGCAAAGCCCATCTGCAAACGGTAGTCATAAGGCGAAGCTACTTGCCCCAAGGTTTTGGCAAGTTAATAGGACATTGTATCGAAAGCACCTAGGTGGCAAGCTTTTACTTTACCTGGGTCTAAAGGAATTCATGCTTGCAATGGCTGAGGTCCATGAAGCATTAACTGGTACTCATCAATCAGTACGACTTAGGAGGCAACTATTAGAGCAACATGGCTTTTGGTGGCTGACCATGGTGAAGGATTGTGTGAAGTATGCCAAAGGTTGTGAGATGTGTCAGAAACATGGACTGATCCAAATATCCCTAGCAAATAATCTACATTCAACAATCAAGCCTTGGACCTCTAAAGGATGGGCAGTTGATGTGATCAGTAAGATTTATTCACCCTTCTCCAAACAACACTCTTTTATTTTAGTGGCTACTAACTACTTCTCCAAGTGGGTAGAAGCCATTCCTCTGAAGGTGGTGAACTAGCAGTAGGTCATTGTGAGGCCTCGCCCGAGCGCTGCCACGTCCGGGCCCGCCCCGCTCTTTTTCGAAGGAAGAAGAGAGGCATTGGAGCATCGGAGCTCTCATATAGGGGCAATTTCTCACGGAGGAGACGAGCTTAGCGCCTTTTATTTGAAATTGATTTTGAATGTTTTGAAGTCGCCACCTTAAGTTATTTTTGTAGGGAAAATTTAAGGTAAAAACCCATTTTGACTCCAATCTTATCCCAAAGGAAAAAGTGCACTAGTCCTTGAAACCATAGAGGATTCGGGGCTAGGTTTTCGGTTGAACTTGGCTTTCAATTTTAACCTTGATTTAAAATGATTTTCATGAACAATTAAAGAATGACATATAAGATGCATGAGCAAGTAATTAAATGGATGAACAATATAATCAAGTAAAGCAATTAAAAGAAA
>CANXYC010485516.1:0-16672 GCA_948193065.1 Aleurites moluccanus
CGGGTTAGCTAGGAAATGAACATGTATCTAAATGAGGATACTATGATATGGAAAATATATGTTATGATTGATATGATCCTGTGGGTAGTGTGAATATAATTGACTGAGAATGTATGACAGGTTGTGGTTGATAATGAATGATTTGAGATTTTATACATGCATATTGTATTGATAGGACTGATATTGGGTTCTACGGGTGCCGGTCGCCATTGGCATCTCCCGTGCCCTAGGACCATCGCGGCTCGCGAGAGCGGGTCGTGACACCTGGTCCTTTTTTACTCACAGAAATAATGGACTGCTTAATTGTTAGAGCGGGATCCATACAACATTTTGTGGTATTGCCCTTGGTATGAGATTGGTTCCTTTATGACAATGAGCTTCGGCTATAGGATGGTGTACTTAATGGGCATGAGGCTGACCACCTTTTATCAGGGTACCAGGATTTTGAAGCGGATGGGTCAGTCACAGGGTATTCCACAAGACAGAGCTATTTTCCCTACATCCGTGATAAATGCTGCTAAGGCTCAAGCCATAATGAATGGTGGAGGAGGTCTATGCGCTTTGTTAGACCGACTCGTTTATCAGATAAGTTGGAGGGGTATGATATTTGGTTCATTATCTTGGTTTGGTCTACTGAGAAGATTAGGCGATCCACCTTGATAAAGGAGTTACAGGCAGGGATAGAGACCGATGACGAGCTATGTTACAAAGACATCAGCTGGTGGAATGACAGGGATGATGGAGACAGACAATGAGACTATTGACACTAGAGGTGCGAAGACGACGACTGTAGATAGAGCTTCTAATAAAGCGCTTGGAAAGAGGCCAACTGATGACGACTCAGATGATGTCAGAGATATTCATCCTAAAAGGAGGAGGACTTGTAGTTAGGACTTGGTATAAAATTTTGTCAATTAAAATTTTTGTAATTTGATTATTAAAAGTTGGTATAAAATATTATTTAGTTGATTTAGTTGTCAATATTAAATTTATAAAATAATATAATAAAAACCAATTAATTTTTTTAAAAAATTTTAAAATCCTATTAAAAATTTTGTCAATTCAAATTAGATTATCCTTTTTTTCTCTAACGTGGCGACACATCAATGATGACATAACGCCACATGGATGATATGTCAGCAATTTTAATGTCATTAGATAAAATGTCACTAAATTGTCTAATAATGAAAACCATAGACCCCGAATTATCATAAAAAATTTCACAGGCCCTGAATGCTTTAGCGCGATGCCACAAGATATTTATATGTGGTATTACTAGATAAGTATAAGAAAAAAGTGGGAAATGTTTTAAAGTGATGCTTCTGATTATGCTATAGGATATGTTTTAGGACAAAAGTGGGAAAGAATATGTACGTAATTTATTATGTATGTCTCACTTTAAATGATGCACAAATTAATTACACAACTACAGAAAAAGAATTATTAGCTATTGTGTTTCCTTTAGATAAATTCAGATTATACATTCTAGGTTCTAAAGTAATTGTGCATTCTGATCATGCTACATTAAAATACTTGTTGACTAAAGCTCACATCAAACCTCGTTTAATCATATGGGTCTTAATGCTTCAAAAAATTGATGTTGTCATTAAAGATAAGAAAGGAAGTGATAATATTATAACTGAACACTTATCTAGGATAGTACCCAATGGAGAATTTTTTTTGAACACTATAAATCAGAATTGATTGATGAAACTTTCTCTGATGAACAATTATTTAACATAAACCAAACACCATGGTATGATAATATTGTTAATTATTTATCCTGTGGTACAACACGTCCTGACATGTCTTATCAGGAAAAGAAAAGATTCTTGCATGAATGCAAGTTCTATCATTGGGATGACCCATATTTATTTAGAATCTGTAAATATGAAGTCATACGGAGATGCTACCCGAAAATGAACAGCATAATATATTTGCTTTTTGTCATTAATTAAATTGTGGATGACATTTTGGAGGAAGAAAAACAGCTGCCAAATGTGGATTTTTTTGGCCTACACTAATAAGGGATGCACAATTCTTTTATTGCAAATGTGACAAATGTCAACGGACAAGAAATATAGGTAAAAAAAAATGAAATGCCCTTAAATAATAATTTAGTAATAGAAATATTTGATATATGGAGAATTGACTTTATGGGGCCATTTTCAAAATCTTTTGGTTATGAATATATTATTGTTGCTGTTGATTATTTGTCAAAATGTATATAAACCATTCCTACTAAAACTAATGATACTTTTATTGTTATTAAGTTTGTACAAGAATATATTTTTAGCAAGTTTGGAACACCAAAAGCTTTAATCAGTGATGGGGAAAGTCATTTTGTGATAAGTTATTTGATAAACTTATGAAAAAAATGGATAAATCACAAAGTAGCTACCTCATATCATCCGCAGACATCAGGATAGGTGCAAACAAGTAATAGACAAATTAAGAGCATTTTGGAAAGAATTGTTCAACCATCAAGAAAAGATTGGGTAATTAAATTAAATGATGCTTTATAGGCATATCGTACAACATATAAAACCCCTTTAGGAATGAGTCCATACAAGATTATGTTCGATAAAGCTTGCCATTTACCAATAAAAATTGCACAAGGCTTATTGGGCACTTAAAAATTAAATTTAGATATTACCGAAGGAGGAAAGGAAAGGATTTTGTAGATTTCAGAATTAGATAAACTACAGAATGAAGCTTATAAAAAATGTAAAAATTTATAAAGACCGGACTAAACACATGCATGATAAAGGTATTGTTCATAAGCATATTACCCCAGGTATGAAAGTTCTTCTCGAAATAGATTATTTCTTAGAAAATTAAATTTGAAATGGATAGGACTTTTTGAGATGGTCAAAATTTACCCTTATGGAGTAGTTGTAGTTGAGCTACTTAATCCAAAAAGTAATGAAATCTTTAAAGTGAATGGACACTGGGTTAAACCTTACCTGGAAGATAATCTCCAAGAAGATTTTGAGAATGAGTGGGTATTTGAAGACCCACAAAGCTGAAATAAGGTAAATAATAATGTATTATATTTCTCCTAACTTTTATCTAATTTTAAGGTATACAGGAAAATTATAAAAATAATAATAAGGTATGTATATATATATATATTTGATTTAATTTTGGTCGATAATTATTATCTTAATATTGAGAAATTATTTGTTATTTTTTTTTTTTTTTCAATTTTCGATTAAGGTCTGTGCACGACGGTGTCAGTATCCAACACGTTCATGTCATATTTCTAAAACACTACACTCATGTGTCCCTTATAGCACGCCTGTACTTACATAAACTCATATTACACTCATGTTAGAATTTGCACGGGCGTGTCACTTCTGACCTTTGCACACACGCCCTTATGCTGCTTCAAAACGCCCATGTCATAACACTTTACAATACACTCGTGTCATCTAGAGCACGCCAGTGTGCATTTTCTATATCGTCAACATGTTTGTGTTTGACCTCTTGCATAAATTATGATTCCCTTCTATTTTTCGTTCAGAGAGTTGCGTATTTTCCATAACCTTTTCAGTTTCCAGTCTGCACACCTTCTCTTCCATCCAATCAATGTCATTCAACTCCATTTAATTACTTTGTTGACTATAAAATTTAATTGCATTTTAATTCCTTTTTCCTTTTACTTTTCCACCCGTTTAAGAATTCCTCGTCTATTTAGCTTACCTGTTCTTCATACTATTTTCACACAGAACATTCATTCACCATTTCGGTCTCTGTTCTCTAAATAGCCAAACTCTCTTTTCAAATTTTATTTCACTACTTTCATAACACAATGCCGAGAACTAGAGGAAGCAAAACTCAAGCAACTATATCCTCCAGCTTGTCTGGGTTTAGGAAAGATGTTGAACAATCCGTCAGGTAAAACCAACTCTCTACCCGTGAATTTATTCCTACCGGATGTCAATTTGGAAAATGCTCAAGCACTAGGATTTGAGCAGCAATTATCTGCCTATTTGAATGTTATGGGGTGGTCTAAATTTGACCAGGAGAGCCAAGTCGGGTTTGTAGCTTTACCCTTAGATTTTTTATCTTCCTTGGTGGTTAATAGAAACCCAAAAACAAAAGTGATTGAGAGTATCGAGTTTAAGATTGGAGTTCAGGGATATAGAGTGCCTATTACTGATCTAAATAATATGTTTGGGTTTTTTAATGATGGGTTTGTAGTAATTCCTTTGTGATGGAAGGAATTGGAAGCTTGGAAAATAATTGGGGAGAGAGATTATAATCCCAAAATGACAAGATCAACCACTTTGAAAGAGCCGGTGTTAAAATACTTACACCAATTTATGACCTATTTAATATTTGGTAGAGGGGACAATGATGGAGTGGTGTCCTGAAATGAGTTTGTTTTTCTCGTGGTGTATGAAAACGCAGCACAAAATAAGCACTGGTCATTGGCTTGTTGAGCATCTTCTTAGCAACCAAAAGAAGACGACAAAAAATTTGTGTTGGGGAATTATTACAACAATTGCGATGGCTGTTATTCCCTAATTCGATATTTACAACTCCGAGTTTACTCAATATGGGAGTTACTAAAAAATCGAGTGATGGGTATGTTTTGATTCCCTCAGGTGCATAAGGAGATTCTTCTTCCAAGAGGCATAGAGTTAATGAGGAAGAAGAGGAAGATGTTGAAATTGAAGCAATAATGGGTGATATTCCAGAAAATAATACCAATGCTCAAATTACAAACTTTTTTGGATAATTTTGAAACAAGGTTCAATAATTTCCAAGGACAAGTTTTCCAATAGTTCGACATATTAAATAAAAATTTTGAGCAACTTTCCTTTTATTTCATGCGGGCCTTTAATTTAAAAGAACCAGTGCCAGAATTTTATTAACTACTATTTTAAATATTTTTTTTGTGTTTATTTTTTGTGTGTTTTACTTTTGCTTTTTATATTATGTTAGTGTATTGACTTCTATTTTATTTAGTAAAATAACTTTTTATTACTTTCTTTTTATATATTCATTATTTTATATATATATATAAAAAGAAAAGATACTAAATAAAAAACAAGAAGGGTCATTACACTAGTGCAAAAACTTATTACGGCCGTGTTCGACCATCAACAATGTAACATGCCTGTGCTAAACAGCACATGGGCGTGCAAATATTATAAGGTATACTAAAAATTATTTAAATCGCAGTGTTTTAACTCACTATTGTTCAAGCGTACAAGTTTAAGCATAGACGTGTTTCGCATAGAAATTCCAACACTAGCGTGATCAATTTGGTACATGAACATGTTATTATCCCTTACCGATATCTATATAAATCTCTAAATTATTATAATTTTCTTAATTATTATTTTTTCAATTATTTAAGATCCACTAATTAATTAAAAATTAGTATAGTACTCTATTTTATTTTAATATGGTACATTGTTTGAATGTTTCAAATTACTTAATACTTACCCATTATTAAAATTAATTTTCTTGAAACTTCAAATTAAAGAGAGTTTCACACATCTAAAGTATTGCAAGTCGAAATATGCTTCCTTTTTATTTAAAATGCATTATTTTACTATATTCCTTCACATTGAGAACAATATGAAATTTAAGTGTGGGGAGAGAACAAATTAATTTTTATTTTTATTGCTTTATTTTCTTTATTTGTTAAAATTTAATTTTTTATCTAATAAAATGCATAGTTTGTGAATACACTTGAATTTTAATATATAAACTTGTGAAATAACTTGTGCTTATATAATTTTATTTAATAATCTATTTCTCTATATTTGATATTTAATTTTTGAAATTTTGATTTTATATGGTGATTTTTACCCTTTCTAGTATGATTTTTTAGCCTATTTTTGGATTAATAAAATTAATTAATCTTATTCTTTTTTAGTGTTGACCATCATGTTGAATTATTCTAAACATGTTGAATTATTCTAAAACTTGCTTATGAATACTTATTAAGATCACATAAACTTAGCAATTTTTGAATTCTTGAATACGATGACTGCAAATTAGGGTTAAACCATTTAACTTAAATGAAACAAATTATGATTAATCATTTAATTTAGAAAGTCCACCTTTATGAATTCCATCAGATAAACCCCTTTGAGCTTCATATTGTGATATATCCTTTTTTTTTTTTTTTTAAAATACCTCTATCTGAGCTACCCATTAAAATGTTGTATTTACTTTCCTTAGGGTTCAAAAGCATTTTAATGATGTATGAAAGTATTGAATAAGCATGGAGAAATTTTATGTATGGACAACTATATGAGTTAATAGGAATAATTGGGTATAATTTATATTATATTTATGCCTTTATATTTCAAAAAAATTATTAAGACCTGTGAAGTATGCAACTAAAGAAAAAGAAAAGTTGCAATGAATAAAAGAAAAAATATATTTATTATACTGGTTCTTAAGGCATAAATATAAGAAATAAAGGGTTAGAATTATATTTTGGTATAACAAGATTGGTGAGAGTATTTTATTATTATTTTTAATTGTATTCATTATTGAGATACTCTCGAATCTTTTTAACTTATATTTGCCTTTGTTTCCTATCCTTTTACCCAAACCCCATTACAACTAAATGAAAAACTTTCGGATTTAAGAATTTGAAATTATGAGTAGTGATGTAGATTGGATGAATTAGCAAGCTTATGGTTATAATAATGTATGACTTGGTTTCGAGTATTTCAAATATTCTATCTCTTAAACACATGAGAGAATGTGAGACTTTAAAGAATAATTTTTGTCACCATTTAAAATTTAAAATTTTAATTTTTAATGTCTTTTATATATGTTAGTGGAGTTACAAATTATTGGTATTTAATTATATTTGCTAAAATATTTTACTTGTGCTATATTTTAATTTTTAAGTTTGTTCTAAAACTAAGCATGCATATATATTTATTTTACTTTATTTTGCTTGAGAACAAACAATGGCTTAAGTATGGGGGAATTGATCAACGCATTTTTGTCACTGTTTTTCTTATATATTTTAATAGTATTTTTATTTAATTTAATTAATTTTTATTCGTATTTAATAATATTTTTAATAAATTACTAATAAGCCTTGACTAACATTTTTCTATATTTTTTATTATTTTTCAGGTATTTTTAGTAAGAAATTGTGTAAATTAGAAATTGGGCTAAAGAAGGATTTGACAATAGATTTAAAGAGCAATTTAGGCCTAAGCCCATATCTTTTGGAAAGCACGGCCATGCAACACACTTGTGCCCTTTAATATCCTATACAGCCATACCATGACTGACACTCCGTGTCCTAAGATGTAAGAGGCAACATGCCCGTGCTGATATTCAACACAACCGTGCTTAGGGGTGAGCAAAAAATTGAGAAAATAAAAAATAAAACCGAACCTAATTTGGTCGGTTCAGTTCTATTAGATTCAGTTCAAAATTTAGTTCGGTTCGATTAATTTTTTTAAAATTTCAGCTAGTACGGTTCAGTTTAGTTTTCTTCAAAAGAAAATCGAAATAACCAATCTGAAACAAAATCAAAATAACCAAACTAAAAGAAAATCGAAATAACCAAACTGATCGAATTATATATATATATATATTTAAAAATATATATTGTTAATAATTTTATTTTTATTTTATTTAAAAAACCTAACTAGTCGAATAATCGAATAGAAATATATCAGTTTGGTTCAGTTAAATCTGAATTTTTTTTAATTCGATTCGATTCAAAGTTAGATTCGGTTAGATTTCTAAAAATTATGGTTCAGTTTGTTTATTTTTTTGGAAGTTCGATTCAATTCAAATCGAACTCACCGATTGCTCACCCCTAGCCGTGTTAATTGATTTATGTCAACCAGACACAGGCCTGCCAAGCTCGTGGCCCAAACCAACTCAGTGACCCAATACACAATACAATCGTGAAGAGTCCAGCATGATGGTATTCATCCATCTAAAGCAGAGCATGCGCGTGTTGGGAAGCAATACGCACACAAATGCAAGCTGTTGAATGCGCTATGAATTTTTATGCAATTTGTATTTTGAACAAGATGAGCTTATTCAAGGGCCAAAGAAGGAAACAAATATCAATAAAAAATAATTTTCAAACTTATAGAGCAAATTTGGGATCTTTGTTTCTTGCCAAACAAAGATTAAGAAAAGAAGAAAAATAATAAAAAGAGACAGTAGCCTCATTCCTTGCCTCCTCTTCTCCTCTCTCTTTTCCCCTTGTTCTTTGTTATACAATTTTATAGTCAAGAACATTTAGTTGTTTTACAGTTAATTCTATTATTATTTCTTTCTTTTGTAATGGTTTATTTTGGTTGATCGTACCCAATAGCAAACACATTCTTCGTATTGTAAAACTGGCAACGACCAGTATTGTAGTTTATTTTCCAATTGGTTTATGTATTTGATTAATCACATATTATTTATGGCTGCAGAATGAGCAAACAATTCAAAAGTGTCTATCAATCAAATAGATTTGTTCCCTTAACCCTTTAATTTATTTAATTCTATGATGTCAATCGTATCAGGTATAATTGAATTGATTGAATGGTAATGGAATCAATTGAATCATAAACTATGTTATCTTAATTTATCCATCCATTTAAATCTTAAATTGTTATTTGTTACTTGTGCTACTTTGTAAGTGGTTTGATTTATTTCATCTTAATCTCTGTTTTCTCAATTTCTCACACTTTTTTTCTCTCATTGTGTTCACAAAACTCACTTTTGCTCACAATCACAATTGTTCACAACACACTCTCAAAAGTTCTCTCTCTCTCTCTCTCTCTCTCTCTCTCTCTCTCTCTCTTTTCTTGCTCACAAAAGCACGCATTCTTTCTCTTTCTCTCTCTCCCAGGTCACTGACTTCTTCGACCCTTTTCTTAAAAAGCTTTCTTTTCAATTCACTGCATTCACAACAAATCTTGATTAGAGTGTTTAAGATTTTATTTTTTTATTTTATTTATTTTAAATCGTGACAACCTTCAATTGCATTTACCCCGACCAAGTCTTCTTAGTAAAGAACAACCTTGGGTATCTTCATCACCATTGCTACAATAACCTCGTATACTTACGAGTATAACCATAGCCTACACTTTAACACTATATATTTTAGGAAGGTCAATTTACAAGCTTTGAATGGCAATTATTGCTGAGTTTGGAGACTGAGAGGATCATTAAGTTGTTATGAATTTTGGGAGCCAGAAGGACTATATTGAAGTATTTGTTTCTTTTGTTCCAACGAGTTAATGTCCTAATTTTAGGGGAGATTCTGTCAAAATCTCTGCTAATCCTTTAAAGTTGTTTTCGCGTTATTCTAAACTTGAGTTTCAGTTGTCCTCGTTCTAATAATTCATATATGTTATCCAATTTAGGTGTTCCAGATATTTGTCATGTTGTCAGGCTTTAGGGACTCCCATGAGAGCCAGTCGGTGTAATCAACGTCAAGTATTTGAGTTATATAATTAATCTTTTCATTCCTTTTTATTTAATTATTTTTATTCATACATATATGAAATGATTGCTTATATAGTATATATATTATTATTATCATTATCAGCATTGGATTATAGAAGCATGATAAATGTTGATGCCATAAAAGTTGTTTGATTCTGATTGTTGCATATTACTTGTGATTGTTGGATGAGATTAGAATGATATAAGACCACATAGGTTCTGATTATGATTATGAGATAATGATTATGATTTCATGAGCTATGATTGGTGTATAGCGGGTTAGGAGCTTGCTCATTACCCTGCCTAGTTTAGTCCAGTGACATTTGGGATCCTATATTGGATATAAGAGATAGTACTTGGAATAGCCAGGTATGGGAATCGACTCCCTATATTAAGGTTTTCCGTGATTCTTGTAGATTAATCTCTATCCTTATATGATTATGTGATTATATAGTGATTATTTGATAGTTTGACATATTACATTAGCATATTTAATATTTGCATGATATGTTACATTAATACTATATAACTCATTGAGTCGAACTCACTCTTATTCATTATTTTTTTTTTAGTTTGCAGGGGTTGAGCAAAAAATTTCATAGAGTTACTTATGCCTTCCATTTCCTGATAGAGAAGATATTGTAATTTGTCATATAATTAATTTATATTCGGTTCAAAATGAAAATTCTAGAGCTCCGCATATATTTCCTTTGTTGCTTCCATATTCATATTTATGTTTTTTGTTGAGTTATTTAATTTTGGAGGATGGTTGAGCTTTCTCATTTTTATTGTATTGTTCTGTTAAGCAGGAACCATATGTTATTGATTAGATGATGTTTGATTTGATTGAAATGCTTTTCCAGAGAGGCATATATTATGATGTTTAAATTAAATTTTGTTTAACATGTGGGTCATAGCCATTATTTTATGATAATTACCATTATCATATGGTGGTTTAGTCGTTTAGTGTAGTACCCTAGAAAAGCCTACCATAGTTATATGATTAAAGTTCTCAGTATGTGGTTTGAAATCATCGAAATGACTAAAAATAATTTTAGAAACTCAATTAGAACACAAACGAAATACTTTTCCGAAAAATATCGGTGTCGATAATGCAGTAGCAAAAATAGCAGTCCGGTCGACAGATGACTTTCTGATTCTGACTATGGGTAAAGAATAATGTATATGCATGTGTAATTACAATAAAAAGAAAGAGGTGAAAAATATTTAGGAACACTGAAAAAGTAAGCGATGGCAAATTCGTAAATAAATAAAAGTTTAGGGATATAGTGGAATTTAGACTGTCTGAGTTTTAGAACGGCTCTAAAACTATTTTTGTAATAAAGTATAAATAAAAATAAAATGTTTGAACCTCCACTTTGAAATCCAAATTCCAACAGAATCGTTAGAATAAATTACAAAAGGAAATGTGGCAAAAGTATAATTTAAGAAAAGTTTAAGGACCAAAATAAATTTGCCAATTGTGACTTACTATATAAGCCACACTTAGAAATTTTGGCTATTTTCTTCTTCTTGTCCGAAAATTCCCATTTCTTCTCCCATCCATTTTCCTTCAATTTTGTTAAGAAAAATCAATGGAAATTTGAAACCAATCACATATTTTCCATCTTCTATCCATTTGTCACCTTGGAAATCAAAGAATTTCAAGAACCAAGCACTTTGAATTTTCGGCCATTTCTTCAAATTGAGGTAAATTATTGCTTTGTTTGATTTTATGATTGATTTAGGTTTATTAGATGTTAATTAGATTGGGTAATGTGTTTAATTGCATCAATTGATGCATATAGCATTCTCTCCAATTTTCAAAACCTAAACCTAAGTTGTAAGAACTAGCTTGGTGATTTTGGATTAGTTTATGTAAATTGAGTTTAGAATATGTTAATTGAAAATTAATTGATGTGTTATTTATGGTTTGTTTGATGTAGAAAATCAATTTGAGGAAATTTGTCATTTTTGCCTACTTTGAAGAATTGGAGGCAAATCAATTTGGTGGCTTATTTGAAGTGTTAGGTGAGTCTTTTATGCATCCTTTATCATGCCTAAAGTGTTAAATTGAAGTTTGGAATTCATCTCCAAAAGTGTCATTGTGGTCGAACCATATTAGGGCATTTTTGCCTTGGTTTTACTTGTTTTTCCTATGGTTTTTTCAAGCCAATTTGATCCGTTTAATGTTGCTTATTGTTGTGTTTATAATACCTATGAAATTGCCTATAATGTGTATTATTGTTGATAATTGGGATAATATTGGAGTTGCACCCAAGCCTTATCAAATTGGCCACCTAAAGTTTCCCACCATGTGTTTGTCAAAATGCCTAGCTCAAAAATCCATAGACCAACCATTTGAATGCCATCGTCGCTAGCGACTATGGCATGCCAATTGCGTCAACTTTTTGTTCGTAATGACCAACTTATGATATATCCCATTGTTGGTTGCCAAACCTTTGGTCATTATATAATCATTTGTTATCGCTATTCCTTTGGTTCTATTGCTCATTGAAGTGATTGATGATGAATTATTGATACTTGGTGATACCATTATTATGCAATGGTATCTATTGACTTGTTTCTTATTTCTATTGATTCCGATGTGATTTGACAGAGCTACCGTCCCGACAGGGTAGTGGGTACATATTGTCGGCATTGTGCGCATTGTATATTTATGCCATAGCTGGGAAGGGTTATCAGTCCTAATTATAAGACCTAATCCATCTTATGTTTATTGATATGAGATTGATATGTGTTTGACACATATTCTATGCGTTTCATGGCCCTATATCTGTCTTGTCCATGTGAAATACCTTCTTTTGATATGAGTACTGCCTTTTTAGTCATTTTTGTACTTGATTCTGTATCAGAGATTTTTTAGCAGATTGATTTATTTATTTCATATGCCTATTGTTTATTGATATTCCATTCAAATTTATTAGTCGATGTATATTAAATTCACTGAGTATCTTATATACTCACCCTCTTACTGTTTTTCCATCTCCAAGTACAGAGTAGGAGGCAGATATCCCAGCATTTTGACGCTCTATAGATTCTGCAGTATTTATATCAGTGTAATTATACAAACACTGTATTATTTTATATGTTCGTATCCTAGCTGCTCCATAGGTTATGTATGGTATAGTTAGTATGTATGTATGGATTATATTGGAGTTTAATTATAATATGATGAATGTTACAGCAATTTGCAGTAAAATTTATAGACAGATTACAGATTGACAGAATGAATAGTAATTAGGTAACTTAATATTATTGATGGTAATAGTTGATTGCATGTGATAATGAATTTTACGGGTGTCGGTCGCTTTTGGCATCTCTCGCATCTTAAAACCGTCACATCCCGAGAACGGGTCGTGACATGAGGTGGTATTAGAGCATAGGTTACAAATATCATAGCTCTAGGTTACAGATGAATAGTGATTAGGTTACAAAGAAATAGTAACTAAATACAGTATGGGTAGAGTTAAGTGAACCATGGAGCATAGGAATTCCTGTATCATCTTTTATTGAATTCGTCAAGTATGTATGAGTATTCTGCATTTCTGTAATATGCTGAGTGTGTGTTTTATTTTCTGATAGTTACAGAGATGTCTGACGACAGAGATAGGGATACCAAAGAGGCAGAGGTAGCCTCTAATGAGTCTCTGGTCAGGGAATTTTCTATTTCAGAGGGACCATCTATATCTCGATGAACTACAGAGGAGACAGAGAGGAGTGATGACCCTTAAAAGATGGAGATGATGAGGGGAATGATGGACTTGTGTCGGGAACTAGCAGATTTGAGGTGGGAACGACAAAATATACTGCCACCAGCAGTAGTGCCACCCCCTGTTGCACCTGCTGCAATACCTGTTGCTCTAGCTCTTATACAGCCAGTTGTGGTTCTTGGAGAGCCTGTTGTATAGGGAGTCTGCCGAGTTATTGATGAGGGCAGAGTTTCTATGTTTAGCTTTCTAAAGCTAAACCTGCCAGAGTTCAGAGGTGATGGAGGCGATGTGCCGAATGATTTTCTTAAGTAGGTTGAGAAGGTAGTTAGGAGATTACCTTGTTCTGATATCAGGGCAGTGGAGCTAGTATGTTTGTTACTGAAGGGAAAAGCCTAGACATGGTTTTCTCATCGGATGGAGCCCAGATTGTATGGTGATCATCCTCTTACTTGGGCTAAGTTCAGACAGGGACTGATTGATGAGCTTCTGATAGAAGGGGTGAAGACTAGGAATTTTATACAATTTGAGTAGCTCGAGCAGGGCAGTAGGTCAGTTGAGGAGTATGCCAAGGAGTTTATCAGATTGAGTAGGTATGCTATACAGATTCCTCCTACTGAGGCAGATTTCATTATCAGGTTCAGGAGGAGTTTGCATGCCTCATTGCATAATGCCTTACTGGCTACAAAGTTCACATCTCTGACTATCATTATTGACAAGGCTAATTAGATGGAAGAGAAATACAAGTCAGAGAGAGAGAGAAGAGGGATCAGAAGAGAAAGGGAGGACCCAGATCAAAGGGTAGAAGGGGGGAGAGCAACTCCTAGCCTAGACAGATTGAGCCAATACCTAGGTTTGATCAAAGACTTATGTCTGGTAGTCAGAGGAAGAGGACACAGAGTAGGGGACCTCCAGTGCAGTCTACACCAGCTTATTCTCAGGGTTCTTTTAGACTTGCTACACAGATGCCCAATGTGCCTACTTATGGTTTTTGTGGTAGAAAGTACGGAGGGGAGTGTCGACGACAGTCAGGTGCTTGCCTAAAATATAGGCAACATGGACATTTTATCAGCAGATGTCCCTTGTGGGGTGATTAGCAGCCATCTGCTACAGTTTCTCAGCCTACTATTTAGATGAGTCAGAATGTTGCTAGAGAGGCTCCTGGTAGGGGGCAGAGGCAGAGGACAGGCACCGAGCAGCAGTGAGGCCCCAGTAGGTAAAGGTCAGGGGTGAGTCTTTGCTGTCGACACTCAGGAGGCACAGAGATATGATAATGTGGTCACAGGTACTATTCTGATACAAAATGAGATTGCTGATACTTTGTTTGACTCTTGTGCTACACATTCATTTGTTTCACCTCATTTTGCACCTAAGTTAAATAAAGATAGACAATTGTTGAGTGTGCCTCTAGTGATAGCTACACCTATGGGGGAGAGTACAGAAATGGATTATTATTACCCTGCTTGTGTGATTAAGATAGATGATAACATTCTGCATGTTGATTTAATTAAACTGCTTGTGTTAGAGCTTGATGTGATCCTTGGTGTGGATTGGCTAACGATATATCGAGCAGTTATTAATTATTATGAGAAGAGGGTTAAATTTCAGCCTAAGGGGCAGCCTGAATTTGAATTCCTGGGTAATCGATGAGAGTTTGGAATCAGTTTTGTTTCTGCTATCCAGGCTAGAAGGATGATAGGGAAAGGTTGTTCAGCATACCTGGCTCATGTGAATGATGTGCAGAAGATTTATATAGATATTGATTAGATACCAGTAGTTCGGAGATTCCCTGATGTCTCCCCTGATGAATTGCTAGGATTGCCCCCAGATAGGGAGATAGAGTTTGAGATTGAGGTGCATTCAGGTACCGATCCGATATCCATTCCTCCGTACAGAATAGCACCAGCAGAATTGAAAGAGTTAAAGGTGCAATTGCAGGAGTTATTGGATAAAGGATTTATTAGACCAAGCAGTTCTCCGTGGGGTGCTCCAGTGTTATTTGTGGAAAAGAAGGATGGCTCTCTGAGGATGTGCATTGATTATAGGCAGCTGAATAAGGTGACAGTAAAAAATAGATATCCGTTGCCACAGATTGATGATCTGTTTGATCAATTGCAGGGTGCTAGTCATTTCTCTAAGATTGATCTGAGATCTGGGTATCATCAATTGAGAATTAAGAAGGGTGATGTACCCAATATTGTTTTCAAGACCCGATATGGACATTATGAGTTTTTGGTGTTGCCATTCGGGTTGACTAATGTACCGGCTACATTTATAGATTTGATGAACAGGGTGTTTAAGCCATTCTTGGATAAGTTTTTCATGGTATTCATTGATGACATTCTTATCTATTTCAGGATTGAGGAGGAGCATTCAGAGCATTTGAGGATTATACTACAAACACTTTAAGAGCATCAGCTGTATGCTAAATTGTCTAAATGCCAGTTCTGGCTAACTGAAGTGTGTTTTCCGGGTCATGTGGTTTGTAAAGATAGCATTATGGTAGATCCTCATAAGGTTGAAGCAGTTGCAAACTAGTCTCAACCTACCAGTGTTTCTGAGATTAACAGTTTCCTTGGTATGACAGGATACTACAGGCGGTTTGTGAAGGATTTCTCCAAAATTGCTACTCCATTGACTAAGCTGACTCGAAAATAGGAGAGATATCTGTGGATTGATGAGTGTGAGAGCAGTTTTCAGACTTTGAAGTTTTGCCTCATGAGTGCTCTAGTGTTAGCATTGCCATTAGAGGATGAGAAGTTTACAGTGTAATGTGATGCTTCCCGAATTGGATTGGGATGTGTTTTAATGCAGCTTTGGAGAGTGATTACTTATGCTTCTCGACAGTTAAAGAAACATAAGGTGAACTATCCGACACATAACTTAGAGATGGCAGTAGTAATGTTTGCACTAAAAATCTGGAGACATTATTTGTATGGATCTAAATGTGAGATATATACTGATCATAAGATTTTGCAGTATATACTTCAGCAGAAGGATTTGAACCTCCAGCAGCGCAGATGGGTTGAATTGCTAAAGGATTATGATTGTGAGACCCTTTACCATCCGGGCAAAGCTAATGTTGTAGCGGATGCATTAAGCAATAAATCTATGGGTAGCTTAGCTCATATCTCAATTTTTAGGAGACCTTTGATCCGTGAGATGAAGGAGTTAGTTGATATGGGTGTAAAGTTGGATTTGGGATCCCAAGATCGAAACCAGGATCTGATAGCCCAATTTCAGGTTAAGCCACTATTGATTAATGATGTCACACCTCAACTCTAGTGGTACGACGATCCTAGGGCAAGGGTAGGCTTAAGGCCACCATAAACCCGTAGAACTCTCATATCCTGGATCTCATTAATATTATACATTCATATCAAACGCAGATATCATAAATAATCATTTCTATAATCCACTTAAGCATCATTCATATCTTTACCATTATCATTTCATAATTTTTCTCTTGTTCCTTACTGATCAAAAGA
>CANXYC010485632.1:0-41626 GCA_948193065.1 Aleurites moluccanus
AATATATTATTATTTTCAGTCATTGTGGTATTGTGCTAAGTTCTTTTGGATGAACTAGATACTTTTAAAGAGTTATACAAATGATTGAATTCATATGAAATTCATATTTGCTAACTTACAGGAAATGACGAAAATAAAGAAGCAGAGCTGTACTGGACTTCTGATGAGGATGATCTACTTGATGAATAATTCCTTTAAAGCTCTGGATTGTGGGGGACTATTATATTTTCTTTTTCAGTTGAATAAATAGTTCACTTACAAGTGAAAATGCCTATGTTTGATTGAGTTTAGTTAAAATTCTAAAAACTCTAACATTAAGTATATTTTTAAATCAATTTACACATAGTATTCACTTTAATTTTTTTTAATTAAATAAATCTAAAGCATATCATAATAAAAAAAATAATGAAATTTTTTATATCATATTATAACTTAATTAATTAACAAAATATATATCCAATCAATGTTAATTGAATGAATTAAACGAAAAAATTAAAATTCTTTTAAATTCTATTAGTGTATGTTGTCATCCTTTAAAAAAGATATCATACTCAAAATCTTTAAAATTGTTTACAACTATATTATTTTCTTAAAATTATTCTTTTAAATTTTTTCTCTCGGCTAGTGGCATATGATATAAATTAAAAATATATTAACATATTATTATTTAATATCTCATATTTAATTTAATTAATAAATTTACCCATTCTTTTTTAAAAACAAATTAAATAATCTTTTATATTTATTTTTATTAACAATTTTTTTTTTGTTTAAAATAACTAAATATTTTCGTTAAGTGAATAATAAAAAAAATCAAAATACCATTTTATATATTATGTTGTCATAAAACCTAATATATTATTATCTATCATTTTTTATTTTTTAATAAAAATTCATATTTTTTTTGAATTTTTCTAAAATATAACTGTTTTATATATTTTAAATAACAAAAAATATATTTTTATTATAAATAACAAAAAAAATTATATACTAAAAAAAACTATATAACTTTTATTTTAATTATTTTAAAATGCATATATCATTTTTTTTACTTAAATTATAATTTTTTATAATATTAGAATATATAAATATTTTTTTAAAAGAAAAATTATGTTCCATTGATTTAAAATCTAAAAAATATATATATTATTTTAATTATGTGTCAAAATTAATTTTGCATGTAATTAGACAAACATAAAAAATCATTGATCAATTTGATTTTTTTATCAATAATCAAGAGTATTTTAGTACTTTATTATTATATTATTAAATATATCATTAATTGTTAAAAATTATTTTGAATAATAATAAAAAATTATTAAAAAAATAAAAAATTTAAGATATTTTAAGCTAATTGATTTTATTATTATTATTATTATTATTATTTATATTATGTTATGGTCGCGAACATGCATATGGTTGGGAGGTTTTGTCCCTCATTTCAAAACATTATTTAGTCAGCATCTCCTTTCGGCCTGTCTTCTTTTGCCCATTTTCTTCTGTCCTCTCTCTCTCTCTCTACTCATAAAATAAAATTTATGCATGCATCTCTCTTAAAGTAGCTTGCTTGTTTTATAGTTCCAAAAACATATAAACAATTGAAAAAATAAAAAATTTTCTTAAACAAAATAATATAAAGAAAATGAGATCTCATGAAATTTACTGAATTACAAATTGAATACAAATTATGAGATAAATTATCAAAGTAATTCCGTCAACAAAATTTAGTCCTTTTTTATTTTATTTTGTATATATAAGTTTTGCGATATTATTAAATATTTTTAAATATACACAGTGGCGGATTCAGAGTTTTAAGCAATGGGGCAAAAATTTACAATATCATTTTTTATGGGATTATATATAAATATTAAAGTCTGACTATAAAAAATTTAAAACTATAGAGATTAAAATAAAAGGTTAAGAAAAAATATTGAAAAAATAAAAATTTTGGAGGATAAATATAAAAAATATTAAATTATAGGTGTAAAATTAAAAAATTAGAGGGCCACTATAAAAAAAATTTAGAATTAGAAGGGCAAAAGTAAAAAATTAAAAGAATAAATATAAAAAAAAAATAACAAATTAGACCCTTATATTTATACTTATTAAGAAAAACTAAAAAAAATATTTTATCTCTTCATATATAATAAATATATATAAAAAAAAATTAATTTTTTTTCTTTTACTTGTATCAAGTATTAATAATTTTTATTATTAATTATATCTTTTTTAATAAATATATGAAGAAGGAGACTAATTTTTGGCAGCATTAGCAATGGAAATGATATTTTCATATTACAACTTATTTATTTTCCGTGCAAATGAAATTAAATGGGATGATAATTCTTGGATTTATATATATATATATGGATAAAAAAAAAATAGTAGGGATCTTGGTCCTCTTGAACTCTAAAAGTAAGTGACAATTAAAATACATAGACGACACTTAATTATTAAATTATAATTTTTAATATTTCATAATGCAGAGTAATTATTTTAAAAAATATGATGACTATCCAACTCGAACACACCAAATTTTGATTCGATTGCAAATTAAAATTTCAAAACTCCATTTATAATATATATATATACCAAATTAGTGGCGAATCTTGGTGAGGACATAAAAGAGCCATGATTCCAAAATTTTAAAAATCTAATATATATTTCATATATTTAAGTTATTTAAAAAAAATAGTATTATATTTTCAATATTTGACCTACAATATTGTTATAATAAATTTTTTTTTTCTAAAAATAAATTTTAAACTCTGCCACAAATACCAATCAAGTTTTATGTTAAAAAAAAAAAATTCCAGATACTCAGAGTGCCTGAAACAATGCTCTCCAACAGTTTATTAAAAATATTAAAATTATGTCAGTCAATTTAATATTTTCCCAATAAAGTTAAGACATATATGAATCACATTCTTAATGAGTTTAGCTGTATGTGTGTTTTCCCTCATTCTTTAATACCCGTACAATCATATTTATTAATTTAATTAATAAATTTCGTTGCTTCTGGCAACATTTTTATTTATTTATTCATTTTTATTATTGCAACTAAATTAAATTATGATAAGTATACTAAAAAATTTATTAAGTGAGAATTAAATTCTCAATTAAAAATCTAAAATTTATTAATTTAAATTGAAATATTATAATAAATTAAATTTTTAAGTGATTGAATATTTGATATTTATTCATAAATGTGATTTTTAAGTGAAACATAGTAATTATCGTCATTTTTTTAAAAATTGTAAAAAATAAATTTTGACAAAAAATAATTTTAAGAAATAATGAATTTCAAGACAAATTGAGATGGAGCCAAGGAGACTCCTTTGAATTTTTAAAATTTTTTATTAAATTATAGCTTTATCTCTGATATTTAGTAAAATTGTTTAAATAATCTTTCAATTTTAAAAAATTAACAGTTTAATTTTTAATAAAGTGCTATTCAATTATATTTTTTTTCATATTTTTTCTTTTTCTTTATTTTCTTTTAATTTTTTACAATTTCTTTTATTTTCTTTATAATGTATTATAATGACTTTTGATTATTTATAATTAAAATATATGTACAATATTTTTATTATTTTTATATTTTTAAATAAATTTATTTTATTATTATAATATTTATTTTTAAAATTTATATGTTGGTCTCCGATAAATTTTAGAATAATAAATTCCAAACACCCAACAAGTGCTTATTCTTATTGGGATTTCTCAATTTGTTGCTGGTTTTGCCTTCTTTCTGTGTTAGTTGCACAGTGTTGCAGAAAGTTTCAAAATTGAAAGCTTGAAACTTGCTAATTCTTTAGTGGTTGCCAGTGAAAAAACTTTCTTGGATTTTTCTTAATTTCCAGCATTATATATAATATTTACTTTTTTAATTTACCATGTTGGTCAATTACAGGATTAACCATTTCGTGCTTTTCTTGATCTTGAAGCATCATATATTGTTATTACCTTAATTACCCTAACTATTATGATAGCTTGGAGATGCTTGTAAAAGTTCTAGCATGTGTGTGCTTGAATATACATTTTCCTTTTTATTTTCTTTTTTTTTTATTTAAAAATTTCCCTTAAGAAATTAAAGGAAGAAAAGTACAGTATGAATTGCACTCTTTATTAATTCTTGGATCAAAATTTAAATTTCTATTGAAAAATAAAAAATTTTAATTGTGAATTGAAGTGAAATATGAATAATATAAGTATATATTGTGTAATTTGCTGGGAAGAAATTAAAATATATTTCTGAATGGGTAAAAAAAATTAATGAATTTTAATTTTTTTTTATAGTGATAAACCTAAATTCATTAATGTCACTGTATGGCTTGTTACTCATAATTTATTTATAAAATTTTCAACATATAATATATTATAGCATTGATTAATTTTTCTTTATGAGTACATATTAGTATGAAAATCTACGTCCCAACTTTTAAAAATTTTCTATGCAATAAAAAATGAAACGATCATTTTTTTTATTTTTAGGAAATATATGTGGAAAAAAAATATCAAAAAAAGTGAATGAACATTCTCTTAATAAAATTAATATGAACCTCGAACAAGGAATATGCCAACCGCAAAAAGCCTAGAGTTACGGTCATTAGAGGCCAGTTTGCGTCACAGCTCAATTCCTACCAGCAGATTCATTTGATGAATGGCCCACTATATTAAGATTGTAAATATGACAAAGCAGTTGACCTCTTATGCTTGGCCATTGACTGTGATGCTTAGGATCCGACTGTACTGTCAAGTTGTGTTTTGTTGAAAGTAGCGGTAGCATTTATTGATGCTATAAAATTAAATTAATATCTTATTTTAAAATTTTTTAAATTTAACTAAATTACCATTATAAATAAATCATCAATCTAATATAATTTAATCACTTCAGAATTATTGATTTTAAATTAAATATATTTTTTTATAAATTATTATTATTTTATTATAAATTAAAAAAATAAAATATTAATAATTAAAAAATAAAAAAATAATTTAATATACAATATAAAATTTTTCTATTTCATTAATTAACATTCTCAAAATTTATATTTTTTCTTAAAGATTATTTTTTTTTTATTTTTAATTAATTTTCATGGTGATTCTTTAATGCTTTAAATTAATTTTAAGTTAAAAAATATGTGATTATATATAAAATAAAATTAGATATATTTAATTATAATAATAATAATAAATAATATATATATAAATATATAAAATTTCTGGTTGATTTGATTTTGATATTATAAATTAATTAAATTTTTTATTTATTTATTTTATTTTAAATCAAATCAAATCAAATTAAAATAATTATAAAATTTTAATTTTAATTTAATCCATTTAATTTTCAAAATAGTTTATTCTCTTAATAATTAAAAAGGGACATAGAGGGTTATTAATTATATTTATGTACATATAAATCTTACATCTATAAATCACAAAAAAACAAAAACTATATAACTTATATTTGTTTATTCCACCGTCTCTACTCTCTAGTCTAAAAAGAAATCTTGTTCTTCTTTTTCTTTTTTTCCCGCGCTTTAAATCCAACTTTTTATATATATATTTTATTTATTTTTAATTTTTAATTTTTAATTTATCTTCTTTAGCCCACCTCCATCTCCGGCTCCAATCTGTTAGTCAAAATTTGTGTCCGCTTTTCTTAATCGCACAACAGTCACTTCCTATCCCAAAATCTCTTCTTTCTTTAAACCTCTCTGTTAACCAAAACCAAAACCAAATCCAAATCCAAATCTATAATCTAAAACTTCTTTCAAATGGAGACAATCAAATGTAGATCAATTCCTAGCAGCAACAAAAGCAAACTAGCAAGAACATTTCAAAAAGTGATCAATCTCAAGACTGCAACAAGAATTGCTTCCAATAATGGAATTGGGATTTGCATGCTTACATCACAGAACAAATTTGATCAAGATCATGATTCAAATTCATTATACAAAACCCATAATATTTCTAATGACAACAAACATAAAGATGATGCTAAAGCCAAGCGCAAAGCAGTTCTTGATGCTTTAGTAGCCAAGCTATTTGCAGGCATCACCACCATTAAAGCAGCTTATGCAGAGCTACAAATGGCTCAAAATCCTTATAATAGTGATGCTATACATGAAGCAGATCAGGCAGTTGTTGAAGAACTTAAGCTTCTTTCTGAACTTAAAAGAAGCTTTTTCAAGAATGATCTTAATCATCTCTCACCACAAGTTACTCTTATGCTTGCAGAGATTCAAGAGCAACAGAGCTTAATGAAGACTTATGAAATCACTATCAAGAAACTGGAAGGGGAAGTTCAGGGGAAAGATTCAGATATATTTTCTCTCAAGAAAAATCTTGAGGAGTCCATTGCATTTAATAAATCTCTAGAAAAGAGATTAAATGCAAGTGGGAATCTATCATTGTTTGATAATATTCAATTCTCAAAACTAAACCCAACTCATTTTGTTCAATTCTTGCACTCTGTTTTAAGATCCATGAGAAGCTTTGTGAAGTTAATGGTTCGTGAAATGGAATTAGCCCATTGGGATATTGAAGCAGCTGCAAAAGCAATTGAACCTGAATCAATTTTTGCAAAATCAACTCACCGTGCCTTTGTTTTTGAATCTTTTGTGAGCAAAACAATGTTTGAAGGTTTTAATTACCCAAATTTTATGCTCCCAAATGAATCTCCAACACCATCAATGGAAAACAACCATGAAAATTACTTCAGTAAGTTCAAAAAGCTAAAATCAATGAATACAAAACTCTACTTAACCCAAAATCCAAGCTCATCTTTTGCAAGATTCACAAGGGCTAAGTATCTGCAGCTTGTTCATGCCAAAATGGAATGCTCTCTGTTTGGGAACTTGAACCAGAGGAAATTAGTGAATTCCGGTGGATTCCCAGATTCTGCTTTCTTTATGGCTTTTCTTGAGATGGCAAGGCGAGTTTGGTCTTTGAAACTTTTAGCCTTCTCATTTGGAGAAAATGTTAGCATTTTTCAGGTGAGCATGAATTCAAGATTCTCTGAGGTCTATATGGAGAGCGTAACTCATGAATCTTTACTAGAAAGTGACAGTGTTGACGCCGATCTCCGGGTGGATTTCACGGTGGTTCCCGGATTCAAGATTGGCAAAACTGTGATACAGAGTCAAGTTTATTTATCACCGGCGGTATCTCTCCGGTGAGTTTCTTATTTTTTTTTTTTTTTTGTGTATAAATATAATTTTGTAATATAGAATAATAGTAGATGAGAATGAAGTGATTTATATTCACGCGCTTTATTAGCAGCTAACTGCTGCTTTCAAGTGGTGGGGCTGAGTGCGAGCCTGTGAAGTTGGGTTTTATTTTCACTTGAAAGTTGCAGTTGGGTTAGATGCGGTGGCGCGTGTATTTTAGTTGATGCTGCATGTATTCTGTTACATGGGGCAGAACTGGCATATGGACCCACACGTGAAATTGGCTGGGAGTGCTCAGGCTGTGGGGACAGAAACTGGTTTCTTTGTATTATGACACAGAAAAGAAACGGTGCGGAGGGAAAATTATTATGTTAAAAATTAAAATATTGAGGAGATTTCTTATATTTATTTTGTTTTGTTTATATGGGTCCAAAAATTGGTAATGTAAAAATGAGATCAATAATATATTAATATTGCAATCATAATAATGGTGGCATCTATTAAAACATAGAAATCTTATATTTTCTTTAGTTAAATAATTAGAGTATACATAAATATTCTTTTTACGAGTTATATTATTTTCATAGGAATTGTAATATTATTAATTAATATTAAATAAGAAAAAAATTTTTATAAGATATCACGCTTAATTTTGATGAGTTAAAATATTAAATAATATTATTTTTTTTCTTTGATTTGAATTTTTAATAATAATACTTGAAAGAAAGGATAAATGATGAGAAATTGTAAATTTTTCCTTCCTTGAGAAGAAAATTTGAGGGGATGGAATTATCATATATTATATATTGAATAATGAACATACTTCTCAAAAAAAAAAAAAAAGTAATGAACCCAAGTCTTGGGAGATATGCGAATAATAATTGTAATTGGACAGTTTCAATCAATCAACATTATTTGGGCTCGACTGCCTTATAATTAAACAATTATCGAAAGAATCTGGCATATTAACAGAAGAACTTGTGTTGCTTTATTTTTTGGTCAAGGCAGGCATATTTTTATTTTGAAATTGTGTGGCAATGGCGTTCTCAATATTGTCGTATATTTTGTAATATGGGTTACAACTTTGAAGAATCTGGCAAAAATGGCAGCGTCCAGTAAACTTCAACAATAGTTTCTGTAATACTACCATACAAATAGGTCCAAATAATCAACCTTCATAGCCATAGAATCAAAATGTCCTATGGTTTTAATAATGTGGGTGAGTGGGTTAATTTAGGCCGTATTTGGAGAGTCCTGGCATGGTTCACGAGCATACTGAACAAATTTAACTTGTAGCCTAACCTGTGGGTTCATTGTTTCTTATTGACGAGAAACAAATATTAAAGTTTAAAGTGTTCTCAAATTCAATTCTGAATGAATTTGGGTTTTGGTTTAATAAATAATGAACCATGAGATTGGGAAATGGGCATTAATGAGGCAAACTTGTATACTTGTTCGTTACACTAAATGTTGATCAATCAATGATTTTAAGTAGTAGTACATATCAAGAAATAAATACATGGATATGGAAATAAATATTGGTTGGTACTTTGTAATTATATCTCTGTTCGACTTGTCATCTAACTTCTGAGAAACAAAATGCTTGCTTTCGCTGTTTGGCATTTTTAGGCCATCTTTTTTTTATACAGTAAAATCTCTATAAACCCGATTTAACTAACAGGATAAATTAATAATTTAATAGGATAATATTTTTATAAAAATTATTATATAATTATATGATTTTATTTATATTATAAATTAATAATTTATTAATATTATATTATGATATGTACTTTATTAAAATAGATTAAAAATTATTTAAAATTTATATAATTATACTCAATTGTTTTCACACTTTATTTAATTTATATATTCAATTTATCACATATTTTTTTAATTTTTTTAATTTATATGTAATTAATCATAAATTTTTTTTATTTCATTTTAATTAATTCATATTCAACTGATCATATTTTTTTATCAATTTTAATTAATTTATATTCAATTGATCACATATTTTTTATTCAATTCATATTGAATTAATGACATGATTAGTAAAATATAATGAGTTATTAAGTGATTAAATATATATTTATTAAATAATAAATACTTTTTAAATTAATAAATTATTAATTTATGAATTAATTAATAAAATTATGAGTTTTAATAATATTTATTTATAAAGATTTTACTGTAATTTTACCCGTGTTTCACATCCATTTAGATGGAGAGATTTTAATTTTTTTTAACTTAAATTACTTAAAATTTAGTAAGATAAAAAAAAAATTTAATTTATTGTATTGGACTTACTTTTATGAATTTGACTTGGTAACATCGAGATCCATACGGTACTAGGAGGGGTTTGCACGGCGTTTGATAATTGTGGATAAAAATATCTTTTTTAAATTAATAAAAATTTTAATCAATAATTATAATTTTTTTTATCTTTTATTAAATTTTATCAATTTAAAAAAAATAAATTAATAATTAATTTTTATTTAAATATTCAATAATTTCTCAATTATAAATATATATATTTTTAAATGATAATTAAATTTTATAATTAGACATCTAAATACCCCTAAGAGAATAACAATCTTTCTCAAAATAAATAAATATAATTTTTCTAAAATTTTTTTTAAGAATATTAATAAAAAATTAAAATTAAAATAATATTAAATAAATAAATTTAAAAATAAAATTCTGATTTATAATTTAAAATAATAATAATTATAATAAAATATAACTTTATAAAAAAAAAATTCTTCATTTAACTTATTTTTATATTAATTTTTTTATATTTATCTAATATAATTATTTTATATAAATAAGAGGATAACGCACAATAATTTTATAAATCCATATATGTTTTGAAGTCTCGTAATTTAGGAAATTTAATATATTTTTTTTAATGTGCTTCAAAATCCAAATACTAATAAGACAATTTTTAATACCAAATAACATAAAAAAAATAAAAAATTATATAGCTCGGCCCTGGCCCAATTATTAACTCATTGGGCTGGAACTTAGAAGGCCTTTTTAAACCCTAGTAAAAGCCCAGCAAAGACTTTTCCCGCACGCTAACTATTTATAAACCCTACTCCCGTTCATTGAGAGCTCTCCACTAACCAACTACCCTTATATCTCTCTAAAACTCCCAGTTGTTCGCAGAATTCATAAACAAATCTTTAATAACTCTAATTATGTCCCATTCAAAAGGCTGTACGTTATTTTCAACCTTCTGTTTGGCTACTGCGAAATTTTTTGGTTTTCACGTTTCCTTGCTCTCTACGAAAGAAAAAAACTAGTAATTTATTATTTTCATTTGATTTCTGTAGTATAATTTGAAATTGTTAATGGTTTTTAATCAGAACCAAGCATAGATCTCTATATATTGGTTATTTAATTATTGCTTCCCCCTTTTAGACTTGATGAGATATCCTTGACATAGAAAAGTAACTTCCATGCCAAATTGTTCCTAATTTTGAATCTCAACACATAAACTTCTCAGGAATCTCTGTGAATTTATTTTCACAATGATTTAAATATAACCTTGCTGTTTTTTTGTTATTACATTCAACAGCATCTTGCAGGTCATCCAGTATGCCAATTGCATTTATCTTAGTCTCTGAAACCTAGAAAAATAGCGAGACCTTGGCCATTTTTTGGGAGCTGTCCTTCTTCCGGTAATAAGCAAATGAGATTTCTTCCTTTTTTTCTCTAGTAACATGATTTAATTCATCAAAACCTCCCAATGCTGTATTTTTTGGTGTAGTGGTCAAAACTTAATTCCAATTGCAATTACATTTTTTGTTTCCGTCTATAGATTGATTAATCGAGCAGGGTTCCTAATATTATTTTGAAAATGATAAATCCATTTTCTTGATTCAAGTTCCATGTATTGGCCAATGTCCCATGGAAAGTTGTTAGCCCATTATGTGATATATGCAGCATTATTTCTTGATCTTCTCCTTCTCCCTCTCCTTTCTTTTTTCATATTTTTCCTTTTGAAGTTTTCAACACATTAAGTGGATCACTGAGGAATCTCAGGACTATCACCGTAAAAGTAAATTATTTATAGGATTCTTCAATGTTCTGTTAAGTTCACAATTTTTTTCATGAGATAGCCTTCCATTCTTTCTAAAGAGCTTAAAATGATTTTATACGTTTATTTCTGAATTTTGAGAAGTTACAAGGGTTCAGAGTAATATTTTTTGGGTCCATTTTTGCTTTTGGTAGCACATAGATGATGTGAGATTTTTTTTTTTAATTTTTAAGATGAAATAATCATTCTGGTAATTAAGCTGGACATTGGAATTTTTTGGACAACTTGAAGCATTGAATGGGAAATTCCTAGTAAAAGTAATTTAATGAACAGTCACTTGTATAAATCTGGTTCCTTAAAGAATGAATTTATAAGCTACCCAGTGAGGATTAAAACTATTTATTTTGATATTTGCAATGTCTTTGAAGTCTATAAGCCAACCTGATTATTGCAAGTTATTTTGCACAATTGATGCTTTTTCTTTGTAAGATGAATTTGGCTTTTGTTGAAAGGTTACCTCTCCAGAAGTTGCATTTTTTAGCACCGAAATCTTTGTTGCATGATACGTATAAAACTGTGGCTGTGGAGCCCCTTGTTCGATATTTTATGGACGTCCTTTCTTTTTAGGCCTTTTCCTTTTTGCTTCTTTTTTGTTTACCGTTGGCTTATAAATTACTTGATTTGTTATATTAAAAGCAATATCTAGATATTGTTAAAAAGTTTTTGTTCCCCATGAACTATGACAGTTGGACAGATAAATGGATGCGGCCAAGCTGGTGGTTCTTCCATCCCAGCATTTGGAGTTAACTATGCTGCTACAACTTCTGCCTTTGATGATTCAACAAACCAACTAAGAGGTCCTTTAACCTCATCAATTTTTGATGCAAGAACCAGGGATAATGCACCTGCTGTACCAGGTTTAGTACCTGGAACACCTAATTGTTCTTGTCACAACAGCTCCTTTGGTGCCTCTAGCAACAGAATAACTGGTTTCATTTTTCCTACAACTTCAACTTCAATAATTAGCTCAAATCCAGCTTTCTATCAGCCTACTACATCTGCTTCTGGGGTTCCACCACTCGGTGATTCAAGCATCAGTGCATTTAGGTCTGATGCTTCTCGAGGTCGAGGTTCAACATTTCCTATCCCACCTCCTCCTCCTCCTTCTTTCCCCCTTGCTCCTCTTACTTGTCAGATTATCACATCTGCTTTTGGCTCTTCAACATCTGGTGCATCAAGTGCTCTAGCAGGTAATAGCTCAACTCCCAAAATCTCAGTTATATATGTCTATGGTGTTTCAGATGCTCTATTATTTTTCCCTCCAGGTGATTCAGGATCCTGTTTTTCAAAAACTTCTACATTTGGTCCTTCAAGCACTCCAGCATTTGCTCGTTCGAACATGTCAGCATCTGGTCCTTCAAGTGTTCCAGCATTTGGTCATTCTACTGCATCTTCTTCTTTTGGTGTTTCAAGTGCTCCAATATCTAGAGCTTCAAGTGCTTTGGAATGTAATGTTAGCTCAAATCCTAGTGTCTGTCAGTCCACTTCTGCATCATTTTTTGAGGCTTCACGTAAGCCATTGTTTGGTGGATCAACAAATCAAGCATTTGGTACCTCAAGTGCCATTGCACCTGGGTCTGGTGCTCAAAAAACCCATTCCTGTTGTTCTTCATGTAACGCAGTATGCTTTGATGGGTCTAGTCAATCCACTTCTGCATCAGGTAGCTCCAACATGTTCAGAACAGGCCCATCTGAACAATGGTTTATAGTTATACAAATTCGGAATGGATTTGTAGTCCATTCTTTTATTCGGATTTTTTTCTTCAACTTCGGTGCAGGAACGCAGACTATAACTGGATTTGGACCTTCAATTTTTGTTGGAAAAGGTGGAGGAAGTAGAGTAGCAGCTCACATTCAAACAACAGAAGAATCTGAAAGATTTGCTACACAACCACGTGGAAGTCTTATCTCTATAGCAGCCATGCCCATTTACAAAAACAAAAGTTCAGAAGAATTAAGATGGGAGGATTACTAAGTGGGGATAAAGGCTTGCTTTCCACTTGTTGCCCCTGCTTTTCCATTTATTAGGAGATACCATGATGAGGCTTCATATTGATGAATTATTATACAAAAAAAAAAAGCAGTGTTTTGCTGTTTTTTATTTGTAGTATTGTCAATTACTATGGTTAGAATGTGTTTCCCATCCTTTAATTTGCAATGTTGATTTTACCTCAACAAGATATATGTATATCAATGTGTCAGGTTTCTTGGGTGCTTTGGTTTTTGAAACCGTATTACTTGGCTTTCTTACATATTTCTGCTTGCTGCAGGTAGTTTCGTTTCTGATAAATCTCGCTGTGCAAACTGGGGAACAACATCTACAACTTTTCCTTCTTTGTTTCCTGTGACAGCATCTTCTTCTTTGTTTTGTTCATTACCTACCCAACCGTCATTTCCCCCAAATTATCCAGTGACACCTTCCTCTAACTGCGCCATGTGAACAAAAACCTTTCTCTTGTCCTACATCAGGAGATTGTTCCTTTCCACCACCTGCCAACACTTGGAGTATGCCTGTGCTTGGACCATCACCATCCATCTTGGGAAATGGTTCAGGTTTGGGAGTAGCTCAAGCTGTTGGCCCAGGCTTCAATGTATTGAATACCTAGTCATTACCAGTATCTCAATTCGTTGTACCCTCTATTCTACTGATCAATGCATCTGCTGGGCAAATTACTTCATTTGGCCATGGAATTACACCTTACCAAGTTCAGTCAAACGCACTGTCCATGCCTACAGCTCCTGGATTTGGGCAGATGGTGTTTAAAAGCATGCCGCTGCATTTTTGTCATGCATCCGGTTTTGGCCAGAATATTGTCTGTCATCACTTCGAAAGAATTTTGTTGTTACATGTGGAACCATATACCAGGTTTGACTTTAACATCTTTGTGCATGTATGATAGACAACAGAAGAACATAAAAGAATATCATGGAATAAATTTCCTATTGCAATTTTTTTATCACATTCCATTATGTTTTTTTACTTTATCAAACCTACTCCTTGTGTTTCTTTCCCGATAATTTGCATTCTGATACAAGTCTACAAATCACCTTTTCCATTACTGCCTTGATACTATGGCTTTTTTTGGGGGTTAAAATATGCTTCTTGTATATGCAGCCTGGTGTTGTGGCATTTCTTCAGCCAATAGGTTTCCCTGTTGGCAATCCTACTCTGTCAACTTCAGGTATGTTGAAGAAGAATTCATTGCTTTTCCAATATGATTTGGTTTTTGTACTGAATTTTTCGGCCTTCTTATTTCAGGACATGGCTTTGGCACATCGGGAGGGTCGAACGTAAGCATGTGAAGCATTTTGTGCAGAACCTTTTCTATATTGCCTTGGGAGACTGGAACAATTTTGCTGGTTATTGATCGATTTTACTATAGTTAAGGAAAGGAATAGTTGATGCTTGCTAAGCGTGTATTTTTCTTTTTCTTTTCTTTTTTGAAAAAAAAAAAATATTTGTTGAATGCTTGCAAATGTTTGGTATAAAATCTCTCTTTTGTTAATTAGATTTAGACAAATATTTAATCTCATAATCTCTCAATTATGATTCTCTTTTGATGTTATAAATTCATATAAGGATAAATATATAAATAAGTTTTTAAATTATATTATTTTACTCCTTTAAATTCTTTTTTCTTTTTTATGGTTCAAATAAATTTTTAAACTTTTTAATTTGATTCAAATAAGCCTAATTTGGATGAGGATGTTAAATTTCTATTCAAATTATACATATTTAAGTCAAATTAAAAATTTAGAAACTTATTTATATCTTTACTTTTTTTTTTTAATTTAACCTTATCTATTTTATTATTTATTTTAATTGTACAATATCTTTTTTATCTATTTTAATTTAATAAATAAATAAATTATAATTTATATTTTATTTTAATAAATAAACACATTTGTAGCATATAGCTTGTATTTTATATAACATTTCAAACTATAAAACAAGATATATTTGTATTTTAATGAATGAAAAATTTTGTAAATTTTTATTATTAAATATTATTTAATTTAAAATTTTTAATTTAGTATTTATAATAAATAAAATGAAATTAATTCTAAATATTATTCTAGTTAATAAATGAGTTTGCTCATTTTTTTTATTGATTTAGATTTAATTATTAAGATTATAATAAATAATATAACAAATAAAATTAAATTGAAAAAAAGACAAAAGTACAAATAAACATTAAATTAGAAAAAAAATAAAAGTACAAATAAGCTTTTAATTCTTTAATTTGACTCAAATAGATTTAATTTGAATAGAAATTTAATATTTTCATTGAAACTCAATTTATTTAAATTAAATTAGAAAATTTAAAAACTTATTTGAATCAAATTGAAAAAATTAAAAACTTATTTATATCTTTTTCCTTCATATAATACATATGGAATTAATTTTATTTGTAAAATAAATTTTAGTATTAGGACTAATTATAATATTCATTTCATATAGCTAATTTTACTAATTTGTAAGTAAAATTTTTAATTTTAATAGTTTACCCTTAATAAATTTAGAGTTTATTTGCAAATTTTATCAAATTTTAGTAGAATATTATTCAAATGTAACTGATCCTATGAAATCAACTTATAGAATTCAGTCTATTTCTGTCAAAGTGAAGGTCGGTCACTGGATAACTTTCTTGTTCTTTTTTAAAATAAAAATAAAACTGTTAAATGAAGAGATGCGATGCATTCAGGAGGGCAGAAAGGTTGTATCACAACCAGTCCAATGTTTTTGGTCCATCAAGCACACCAGGCTCACTGCATCTACATTTTGTTATATACTCAGGATAGAGACAGTTGTAGAAATCCCTAAATCTTCCTTAATTATCATACAAGATTGCTTGTCTCATTATTTCTAATAAACACATATTATGGCTTTTCAAACCAGAGACTACTAATAAGCTTATAGGAGATCAACTAATTTATATTTCATCAAAATTGTGAAAATCGCTCCATGTAGCTTTCTTTAAACCGAAAAAACCAACGAAAGAACAATTGACCCTGTTACTCCGTCATTTTCGCCAATGAAAATAAGGATACAACAAAAGTACAGAAGAATATTTCGCTTTGTGCTAGTCTTCATTCTGTACATATAAAAAAGCTAAAGAATAACATAGGCTCGATTTACCATTGACAGCAGGTCCCAAGTATATAATTAATTGAGTGTTGTCAGATATGAAGAATATGGAAATTCAAATTATTTCCAAGTCATAAAAATTTGACCACATAACACATGACAGTATTTCATTGTTCAATGCAACATGTGCAAAAACAAACTAAATTTAACAATTTTACTATAGATTTACAGATTTAACTAGCAAATGAATCAATAAAAGTTTTTTTTTTTTTTTTTTAAATCACTCGGATGTTTAAAAGAAAATATTGGTACCAGTATAACGTTCGTTCAACAGGGTAACTTAAAACCAGCTAATACCTGCTTATGCTACCACCCCTCCCACCATCAGAATTACTTCCTGGCAAGAATGAAACTGTATTTTCATGCCACCACATGATATATGTGATCTTACAAAGCCGGCCTTTACATTCACATTTATTTTGGCATTTGTTTCAACTACAAGTCAGCCTCCATATATGAATCCAGTGTGTCTCACTAACCCCTAAATGTCCGAATTCGTGAGAAAAATCATCCTTCCCAAGACGACAATCCTGTTTAAACTGTTCAATTCACTGTTCATGTCACAAGACAAAATCCAAGCAAACTTGACATTTCTCAAACGGCCACATTAATCCACCAGAAGACCATACAGTGTCTTCCACCAAATCACTTGCAACAAGAGTAGCAAATGATTGTCACCTTCAATCACAGGCCAGCATGGTATACTTTTCCTGATTGACATAAAGGAGCTGCAATTTCATAAAGCCTTGGAGAAAGATTTCAACGGGAGCTTGGTGGCGAAGAGGGTGGTGAATCTGAAGCATCTGCAAGAGCTTCAAGCATGTTTATGACCTCAATTGTGTCATCCAAATAGTATTTGGCTTTACTTGGTTTTTGTCCAACGGTACAGGCGAAAACAGATGCGCTTGAAGAAAGGACTCCACTTGTTATTGCATTGCCAAAGATCTCAAACATGTCCTCATCTGATCTATCATCACCTATGCACAATATAAAATCAGTGTGCTTTCCACTTTCAGCCATCGATGAAAGTATCTTTTCTGCAACAAAACCTTTGCTGATTCCCTGGAAAACAGAAAAGTGGATGTCATAAATCAAGATCAGGCACTTGACATGGCTATATGAACAATTCCAAGCAAAAAAAAAAGTACATATTTACCATTAAAAAAAAACAATGAGTTAACACCATTAATAAAGGAGATAATCCATTGTCTACGCTTAATTCAAGCCATACTACAGTATTGGATATAGCACAAATGAAATGATAGCTAACTATAAGAGAATCATTCTTTGTTCTTTAATATTTTATTTTCTTATTTTAATGATCCATCCATACATGGGCTGTAAACAAACTTCACCCATTATTCAACAAAATATTCTATTTAAATAATTTTATAACATAGTATAATAACAAAGTTGCTTGACATACGAAAGGCTGATGTCACTAAGGCATGGTAAGAGAGAGAGGTCATATATTCAAAGAATTTATTGAATACTTGTGTGGTACTGTGGTGGAACATGGCAACTCAACCATTAAACTAAAAAATCCAAAGCACATCAATTCTACTAATATTAAATTTTGATAGGCTCAGGAATTAGAAAGAAACAGGATGTTGAACCACTTCCATGGACACATTTAACCATTAATTTTTCACTTGGGATTAACTTGGTTGTTTATGCATTAACTGGCAACAATTTTCATGCCGCATTCAATTGCTTCTCACTCCCCAACCTCATGCATCCCAATATGGGCATGCCTGAAACCCAATCCCAGCCCTTCACCACCCCAGAATGGAGCTCACAAGCGATTCAACATTTATTTGACCAAAGGAGATGAGGTTAAACCTTTTTTTTTTTTTTTTGCAGAAAATATGTCAGGATTACATAAAAAGGGGCATAAAGTAGTTCGCCGAAAACAAATTTATTACTTTCATAATATTGATACTAGAACTACCAAGTATCATCAGCAGAACTGACCGAAATCACATCCAGACAGGTAAACTGTATATTGTAAGGGGGACTGAGATATGTACCTGTGGCTTCACTTCCACAATAAACTGGCCACTTTTTACAGCAACTGGTTCATTTGCTAGGACACTTTCCAGATGGTCCAGCATCTCCTTTGCCTGACTGGCTCCAAAACCAGGATCAGCATCCCTATGGTGCCAGACTAAGGCACTCTCCTTGGTCTCAATAGAAGAGCCATCAGTTGATTCTGTATACAACTTCAGAACAGGCTCAGCTATCTGAATCCATCCAAAATCACTATTCTGCCCACAAGTCTCCCATCGGTCATCAGCAGACCACCTGGCACATCACACTATTTAAAAACAAGTGTAAAGTGCATAAAAGCACTCATGTAAAAGAAGCAAATATCATACCTCATGAAGTAGCCATGTTCAGCAGCAATTCCAAGCTTCTTGCAAGGAGAAAACCACTTGCCTAAACTATCCCTTCCTCTTCCACTAACAACAAAAACAGTGTTCTTCACATCACCACAGAGAGTATTTATGATTGATATGACTTCTTGACTTGGGGTCTTGTTGATGGAGGTCTGAGGCATTACAGTTCCATCATAGTCCAACAATATAGCCCTGTTTTTGGACCTTGAATATGCTGACACGATTGCATCAATGGACAACTTTCTGAAATTAGGATCAAGTGCCACAACTCTGAAACCAAAGCTCAAGCCAATCCCCCAGCAACGCCTCCTGAAATGATCTCTGCAGGTCCTTTCCATATCTTGGAAGAAACTTCTTGACCAGTATGCAACATCATGCGTGCTGACATACCTGTAATGTTTCTCATGGCGCAACTGCTTCTCAGATTCAGACATTGAAATTGCCTCATTCATTGCTTCTGCAGTTGCTTCAATGTTCCATGGATTGACCCGAATTGCACCACTAAGTGATGGAGAACATCCAATAAATTCTGACACAACCAGCATGCTCTTCTTGGGCCCACTGGATTCTGGACTAGAATTTGACTCAGAAACACCTTGTCTGCACACAATGTACTCGTAAGGAGTGAGATTCATCCCATCCCTCACAGCTGCCACTACAACACACTCAGCAATGGTATAATATGCAGCTCTTTCACTGAGGGATACTGGCCTATCAATGAAGACAACTGGTTCATAGCCAGGTTGACCAAAAGTTTCATTTATTCTCTTGCAGCTTGCCTGTATTTCAGCCTGTATCTCCTCGAGATCCTTTCCTTTTCCTCTAGCAGGGTTAGCAATCTGTACCAAAACTGCTCTCCCCTGCCATTTTGGGTGCTGCTTCAGCATTTGTTCCATTGCCAAAAGCTTCAAATTGACACCCTTGAATATGTCCATGTCATCAACCCCTAGTAAAACAGTCTTTCCTTCAAATTGCTGTTTAAGCTCTCCTACTCTCCAGTCCTTATCTGCAAGTTTCAACACCGACTCAATCTGACCCATGTGAATTCCCACTGGCATGATCTTTATTCCAACAGTCCGGCCATAATACTCCAATCCAATATAACCTCTCTTTGACTGATACTCCAAACCCAACATTCGACTGCAACAAGAGAGAAAATGACGAGCATAATCAAAAGTGTGAAAGCCAATGAGATCGGAATTCAATAGAGCCTTAAGGATCTCTTCCCTCACAGGCAAAGTCCTATATATCTCAGATGAAGGAAATGGACTATGGAGAAAGAACCCCATTCTCAATCTATTAAACCTTCTTCTCAAAAATGTGGGTAGAACCATCAAATGATAGTCATGAATCCAAACATAGTCATCCTCGGGGTTTATAATCTCAATCACCCTTTGTGAAAAGATCTTATTTGCCGCCACATAAGCCTCCCACAAAGACCGATCAAACCTACCACCATGATTGGCTGAAAATGGAAGCATGTAATGAAAAAGTGGCCACAGATGTTGCTTACAAAATCCGTGGTAAAACTTAGACAAAATATCAGGGGGCAAAAATGCTGGGACACACTTAAACCTATCCAACAAAAGCTGTGAAACATCATCTTGTTCGCTCAAATCAACTTCCACCTGTAAGGAACCAACATATAAAACCTCCATATCTTCTGGCAGACCATCTTTTAAATGCAATAACAATGAGTCTTCGTCCCAGCTAAAACTCCACCCTTTATTATCAGGTCTACGCTTAGCTTTTAAGGGTAACTGATTGGCTACAATGATTATTCGGTCCTGAATTACTGAAGAGGGGACGTCTGAGGACACACTATTAGCATGATCATCATCAAGTTCAGAAATCACCCCAGGGACTGTCATTACACGGGGCAACCGCTTCTTTTCACGGGGTTGACCCATTACCGGAAAATTACCAGAGGCTAGATCTAAGAGATTGGTATACGATCTGGACATCATTTTTTCACTCTCTTGTATTGAAAACCCTTTACAACTCAAAGTATCTAATACAGAGATCTCAAAGTTTAATAAACAACAGAACCCAAGATTGGTTTCCCTCTGATATGAATATAATTGGGCAGGATCTGAAATGGGTATGAAATAAATATCATCATTACACAGACAAGCAATTTAAAATCACAAATAATCTATCAATAAATCCCAGCTAATCACTACTACTCATCAATAAAAGAGATCCAAATATGGGGAAAAAAATCTGTAACAGGAAAAAAAAAGGAAAAAGAAAAAAGCTCATAAATTTAACATTAAAACTAAATAAAAACAACAAAAGCGATAAAAGGCTTAATTTATGGATATGACATCAAATAGAAAAAAAAAAAAAATTGAAAACTAACCTTGGCTTTGAAATGAAGAAAGTTAGAATCTTCCTCTTTGGATCTGAAATCGAATTTAAAAAAAAAAATTGGTAATTTAATCTGCACAAGAAAGAAATCTAGGGTTTCGCTTTGAGTTTGGCCCTCTCGATTTCTCAAGAATCGCAATTACAATCTCTCACTCAATTTCTCTCCTCTCTCTATATATTTAATTATTTAATGTTATTTTTTGGAAAAAATAAATAAAAATATTCTGTTTAATTTGATTAAAAAAAAAGAAGAGGATAAGGTCGGCCAGTAGTCTTCACAATAATGCCAGCTGGCATTGGCGGATTTTTAGTGTCACGCGCTCTTACTCTCTAATGCTAAGGCAGGCGCTAACGTGGCTAGAAAATAACAGGGACACGTGTAGAGTAATCAGGTGGTGAAGGTCCCACACGTAATTGTGCATACATCCATTCAACAAAAAGATCACATGTTTGTTTGTGGGTTCATTTGACAATTAATACAAACCAATCATGTTTTTAACGTACCAACATTAGTCTATTTGTCTTCAACCTTCACAAAAGAAAATTAGGGGATTTTTGGAGTAAAAAATTATAATTGTAACTAGAAATTTTAATTTTTTAATATTAAACGCTTATTTTATATAAATAACTAAAATTAAATAAAAAATAAATAACGATATTGACGATGAGATAGTGGTAAATCATCGGGGAGTCATAGTTTTTGATAATAATAATCCGGTAAGTTATCATTGTCGATGATGACAGTTCAAAAAATCATCATTGTCAATAATAACGGTCTGACGAGCTTGAAATTGACAGTGACAATGGTGACAATAGTGTTGGGGGATAACAGTGGTAATGGAAAAGAGAATAGTAATGGTGATAATGAAATTGTAATTTTTATGAATTGATATTGAAATTGTGTAATTATTTTTAGTTATATTATAATTTTATGAAATTGTAAATGAAATTTTAATTCTAATTCTATGTAGCTGTCAAATATTAAAATTAAAAATTTCAATTTAAATTCTAATTTTTAACTCTCCCAGTTAGTTCTATTTTACCAACTAATTTTCCTTTTGTCTTTCTTAAATAAATTTCACAAATTTTCTAGGAATCCATTTTGATAGATTTGAAATTTTACATCATATCTATTTTTTGTAATTTCATATTTAAATTTTAAATTTAAATTTATAATAATTTAAACCATCATCTATCCATACTTATCTTAGTATATTTTTTTTAATGAATTTAATATATTTATTATCATTGTATTTATATTGGCCATTGTGTAATATATGATTTTTTTAATAAATAAAACAAAAGGCAAACTTTTAAAATTCTAATTATATTAATTTTATATTTTATTTTATGATATTTAACATTGTTAGAATGAAAAGCATTACATCAAACGTGATACAATAAAATTTTTATAAATTAATATTTGATAAATTAATAATATTTTTTATATAATAATTTTTATGGTACTAATTTTGATTAATAAGTTAAATTAATAATTATAATAAATGAATAAGATAATATTTTTTCCAAAATTATAATATAATTATATGGTTTCGTTCATATTATAAATTAATAATATGTTATTATTTTATATATAATAGATTATGATATGTATTTTATTAAAATATATCTCTAAAATTTTTTTAAAATCTAAATAATTATACTCATTTATTTTTTGTTTACTTCATTGAATTCATATTCAACTTATCACATTTTTTTTTTCAATTTATTTAATTCATATTTAGTTTATCATTTTTTTTTATTTTATTTCAATTAGTTCATATTGATCACATATTTTTTTATCAATTTATATTTAATTGATTAAATATTTTTTGTTTAGTTTATTTAATTCATATTGAATTATTTATAAGATTAGTAAAATATATTGAATCTTTAGTTGATTAAATATATATATTTAATTATAATTATTCTTTTTAAATTATTAATTTATTAATTAATTAATATATTTTTTAATTAATAAAATTTATAAATTCTAACGTATTAATTTATAAAGGTTTTATTATATTTGTGACAAATTTTTAGGATATATATTCTATTTAATATGCATTAAAGAAATTCCATTTTTTGACCTATTAATATAGATGAGCGGGTGTAATCTAATAAAATTGGAATAACGTTAAATTTTAATTAGATTTAAATTAAATTTTAAAACTTGAGTTTGACTTTAATGGAAACTCAAAATATGTCAACTTGATTCGATTGTTATTAAAAACATAAATTAATTAATACAAAAATAAAATTCAAACAAATTTAAATAAATTCAAATTAAAGGTTCATTACAAATGAGAGTGAATAAAATTATATTATGTTGTAAATCTTAAATAATTTTGAATTTATAATGTAAAAATTATAGAATCCACTAAAAATAAAAGATTAATCCTAAATTATTATATAATAAACCTATTTATAATGTATTGAAATCTTAATTAAACACTAATAAAAATAAATAAAATTATATAAATATTTAAGAATTAAAAAATAAAATAAAATAATTAAGAAATTATAATTCTTAAAAATATTAAAAAATAAATTAATACCACCACATCATTTGCTTATTTTGTTAATGTGTACATAAATCATGTAGATAAAAAAAAATTCAATTCTAAATCCCCTTTTCCCTATTAAAAACAAAAGGTTATTCCACTATCTTGACATAAAAAAAAATGGAAATCATAATTATAATTTATATTTATAAAATTCCTTTTTTAGTAATTTTTTAAAATTTATTTAAATTATTATATCTTGTTACATTCTTATAGTTAACAATTAACAACTGCATCTAAACTTATTTAAGTGAATCATAAAAATAATTTTTTTAAAGATTATATGGAATATTGGATGAGTAAGAATAGGCTTAAATCCCAACTCCTCTTTTAAGAAGACAAAAAAGAGAGGAATGGATAAAAAGCATGAAATTAGCGTATCCTTTTACATTATTGTAGTCCACAACTGTTCATGAATTTACCCAAGTGGGACCAAGAGAATTATGATGTTGCCACGTGGAAGTGGAATTATGAGGAGGATAAGGCAAAAGTAAAAAGAGATGATGACATGGCATTGATGATGGTGTCAGCAGTGACGCAATAGTTTTTAAGCACGTGGCTCCAAAATGTGGGTAATTGGGGCATGTGCAATAGACAAGGGAAAATTTAGAATACCAATGGTTTGGGAAACAAGATGGTATGCATGAAATGTCATTTTCATCCTTAATAATTACACCTAATTAATAGTAGCCACTAGATTTGACTATTAAATTAGCAAAATTCATTTTTCATATTAATACTTAATTAAACTTGCCTCAGAATTAGTTTTTGCTCATTCTTTTCCTTCCCTTGTGTTTATTCAGCTCATATATAAAAATCCATTTTGGCCTTTCCTCATGTCTATGCTTTTGTGTGTTTTCTATTGTCTATGAGCATGGAATGATAATTCTTTTTGGCTTCTGTATCCTTTGGTTGAGGGTATATTTTCTGAAAGTCAAAATAACTTAACAAAAATTAATTAACATAAGGTGTTATATTTATTGTAAACATATACATATAAAAATATAAATAAAAAATAAAATATTTTAAAATTTTAGTGAATTATTTATATATTTTTTAAAAAATATAAAATAAGAATAAAAAATAAATTTAAAAAATTTAAAAAATTAGAAAGTGATTCTGTCACAATATAAAAACTGTTTAGATCTATTTAAAATAAATATATAATAATATTTCGAAATTTAAAAAAATATTAAATAATTTTTTAAATGCGTGAATGATTAATTTAAAATATCGTTTTGAAATTTAAAAATAAAAAATAAAAAATAAAATTTTATTTTGAAAATAAAATTTTAAAAAAATTATTTTAAAAAAAGTTATCATATTTAATTTAATTTTTTTTAATTTTTAAATTTTAAAATAACATTTTAAATTAATCATTTAAATACTTAAAAAATTATTTAATATTTTTTAAATTATAAAATAATATTTTATATTTATTTTAAATAAATTCAAATACTTTTTAAATATAATAATTTTTTTTTAAAACAAAGTTTTCAAATCTCTATATATAGACAGTATATACGGAGGCTGTCCGAGCAACAGAGACAATACAAAAAATTATTGTACATTTTTGCGGACTTTGGTTCTTTTGATTCCCACCCCTCTATTGATTTATCTGTCCTTATTGTCCTCCAAAATCAAGTTTAGTGAGTATAAAGAGGGGTGAAATTTGCTACCCAACACTCTTCATCATAATGCCATTTATTGGACCCAAAAGGTCAAACCAAACAGCTCATATATATAAACTTCGTTCTCTTGTTTCTCATTTGTCACGTTTTATTTCTGTCTCTCAAGAATTAAGATTATTGCCTACCCCCTACTTTTCTTATAATATAATGGTTGATAGCCCCATTCTTGAAATATCATGATTGAATTAATTGTGTTAGTGATCAGGGCTAGTGATTAAGTCTTTGGCCAGGTGTTCATGGGCTTTGTGACACATGCGGGATTCTCATTCGTCTTTTCCCTCCAGCAACAACCAAGGGTTTGAAAAAACGGGTTGAGAGAGTTGCTGTGTATTTTTACACAGCAGCTTCTCATGTGGTCCATTTTACTTATTTTATTTATCATAAAAAATATATCAATAAATTTATTATATAAAAAATCATCAAAATATAATTTTTTTAAAATTTTTTAAATAGGTAAAATGGACCACATGAGAGGCTGATGTGTAAAAATACACAACAGCCAATAGCCCCCCTCAACCCTGAAAAAACTGACAAATCAAAAATCAAAACCAATCAATTTAATTTCATCTATTCAATGTGATTAATTTGATTTTTTTAAATTTTATAAATTTTAATATATTTAATTTAGTTTAATTTATATTAAAAAAATATAAAATAATTAAATTCGTCGAATTATATATATATTAAAAAAATTAAAATATTCGAATGGAAATATGTTATTTGATTACATTCTTTAAATTTTACGTTCAATTTATTTGATTTTTCTAAACTTTGATTCGGTTATTTAATGCTCATTCTTTAATATTAGTAGTGAATATATTTTTAGCAAAATTTTAAAATATCAATACGGATTGGTTGTATAAAACAAATAGTTACATCTATTCGCTAGTCTGTAACTATTTCCATCTAACTACTAAAATTTTCATTACCTAATGCGCATTTAGAATTGAGTTCTAACTTACTTTTGAAAATTATGTTTTAAATTATTTTTATCTTTAAAAAAATAATTATTTTTTATAAACAATGGTTTGGAAATGCTAGAAAGTATAAAATTTTTCAAAATGGTGATTTTTTAAACCGTATAGAGTAGAAAACAGTTCATTAAAAACACTTTAAACTCAATATGAAACACACATCTATGATCTATTCAAATTAACTATCATGCATGGTTTATAATCAAGTTATGGATCAACTAAGATTAACAATGTTGTGTTTATATTCGTTGATTCTTGTTAAAAGCCTAAACCTTGGATTATTCAAGGAACAAGAAAGGCACCATCGATGAATCTACAAGAAACTACAAATTATATAACATAATTTACGAGGAAACACAAGACAACAAGAAACAATCAATTATGGATTAATAAAACAATAAAAAAAAACAATATGGACATTCATGAGATACATTCAATGCAAATTTAAATTCATTAATTTCATTATAATTTTTTCTTCTTGTAATTTTAACTCTCTTTTCTTCTTGTAATTTTAACTCTATAGAACAATAATTGAGACTCTCTAATGTCTTTAAACAACGACAAAATTCCAGTTGATTTGGCCGTCCGAGTAATCGGAAAATGGAAAGAAACTTATGCATGGATACCAATATTTGGTGCCTTTGCTGCAGTTGCAGTAGCATTTTCAACTGGTGCCAACAATCTCCCTGCACCGGTCTGCGTGTCTCTTCTGTTTTATACTAAAAATGCATTTTGATTAGCTTATATTTCATTCAATTAATTTTTCTTTAATTAAATTGTGTTCTTAGACTGAATTATATGCATTTATTTCATTTTTCTTGACAGAAATTATGTATAATTTACCTATAAAATTAAGTTTGTTTCTATTCGAATTTGCAGTTCTCAACGCCTATAGGGTCAGGAGCACTGACCCTTTTCAAGTCCTTAGTAATAGCTTCCCTAATCTATGTCCCTGGGACAGCATTTGCAGGCAAAAACATTGTTAATGCTTTAATTTCTGATGTAAGTAAATAAAAATATTTCTACTTGATGATTTCTCTATCACAAAATTTAAATTCTTGATATATAGCATTTTATATTTTTGTTTAAACAAAATGCAGCTTCTCAAAGAAAACCAACCTAATGAAGGATTTCTAATGTGGAGCATGGTAGTTGTTCTTGTCAGTGCAGGTATCAAACCATAGTCAGAACTCAGTGTGTAGTTAATATTAATTTTTTTATTCAAAGATAAATGGGTAGAGTATAAAGCAATTAACAATCGAGAGATATTGGGTCAACTATAACCAAAATGCTTAGAACTAGCTACTGATAGGCTCTCACCATATATTAACCACTCACACCCTTAATTTCATATATAACAATGAAAAAATTGAACTTAAATTCGATAGGTAAGTGATTTTGTTCATAAGTTCTGTTTATTTACTTATGTTCTGACTTCTGTTAACCTCTAATTTGGGGAAGCAATTTGGCTTGCTATGGCAACATATTTGGAGCTCCCAGTGTCATCTCAGCAGTCAATACAAGGTGCTCTATTAGGTACTGTTCTTGTCAATGAAGGATTTGGTTATATTCCAATGTGGAACAAGGTAACAGAACTGAACATACATTAATTTATTTGTCGAAAATAAGATTTAATTAAGTAGTTAATTACAAACTTAATTCTAATTTTGGTGTGAGAGTCATTTATTGCAGAATGAGAATCACAATTTTAATGGCGGAGGAATCATCTGGATATTACTTGAATGGACTGTTGCCCCATCTTTATCTTGCTTATTTGCATACCTCTTTTTCACTATCTTGAAGGCTTTCCTACTTCGTCACGAAAATGCAGAGAAAAGGATTCTCATATTCTTTCCAATTGATTATGGAATATCTGCAGGATTGTTTTGCCTTTTTGTCATGTTTCAGGTTTAACATCTTCATTTGACCCATTGTAAAATTTTAATCTTCACTTAGTAATTACTTAAATTGCTAATCTCTTAATTGGATAGCAGATTGTAGGAAACATTGTATCTGTCAATAAGCTGGTTGCTATAGTTGCTGTTGCAGTGGCCATATTCACTGGAGCATTCTTGTCTTTGGTATATGTGACTTAAAATCTAGCATATTTCAGTTACAAATTCTTGATTTCTGTTTGTCTAATACTGAATTTTGACTTCACGAATAGGTTATTAATGTTCCTATAGCAATGAAAAAGTTCAATTCCATACCAAAATACAAGTCTGAAAAACATAATGGATCCATAAATCATCAATGCAAAGAAAGTCGGGAGAAAAAAAGTGTGGCTAAAGATGAAGAAAAGCAAGAAGATGATGCTGAAGAAATATTGAAAGATTTTATGCAGATGAGAGTGCTAGAGACAGTCTATGAAGAGGAAGAGCAAAGTTGGGCTTCTCCAGATATAATCCAAGAGTCTGAGCAGTCACAGACACAGTCAGTTTCTGAATTCTCCAGAGTTACAAATAAATCAACACCATTCAAGCAGTTGCTTGAGTCTACACCAAATAAGTTGGTTCAAGCAAGGAATTTTCAAAGAATTGAAAAAAAATCGCTACTCGCTGATGCCTATAGATATATCAAAGAACTTGCTGGATCCATTGTACATCCGGTTAAGTAATTAAGCTTTATTATTTTTCTGGCATATAGAGAGCCATTATCATTCATGCAACCAATTGCATACATTTTGTATGCAAAAAATGATTTGCTATTTTCATATATATAAGTAATGCTGATATATTGATTTTGATAATGAAACAGGTCTTAGATTATGACAGACAAACCCTCATTCGACATGCTTTAGCTGAAAAATATGATGAGGTGGAAGACTTGCTCAGTTTCCCACATCTTCTAGCTTCATGTCTCTTCGCGTATGCTTACTCTAGAATCAGAAAAATAGTCTTGGAATTTAATTCATTTATGTGCCAACTGGCTTCATTAGACTCATCAAATATGCTGAAATGCAGGCTCATCCAATCTGCCAATGAGGTAGCAGCTGTTGTGAGTCCATATGTAGCTATTCTCGATGTGTTTGAACATAGAGCCAAATATTCAGGAAATGCAAAAAATATGGTGAGTTTAGCATAATAATTTCTCTACAGAATGTTCCATTCAAATTCAGAAGGCAGGGTTGTGTTGCTATTTTTGTACTGATCTTGCATATGATGTGAACCTATCAGGATTCTATACATTTGAAATGGTGGTTTAAGGCCATTGGTGGATTTGTTGCTGCAATGGGATATTTTCTATGTGGGTGGCGTTTGACTCAATGTCTAGGAGGCAAAATAACCTATATCAGTAACTCAAGAGGATTAGTGTCTCAATTGTCCTCAGTGGCAGCAGTGATCATAGTCAGTAAACTGAATCTTCCTGTTTCAAGTGTGCATGCTTTTGTTGGATCTTTATTAGGTGTTGGAGTGGCAGATGATCTTCGGGTAACAATTACTTACAAAATTTCTACTATATTGCCTTGTGAATTATTATCATTCAATTTTCTTTTATCTTTCCTTGAGACTAGTTTTTCTGTCTTGATACAGAATGTGAATTGGAAACTCCTACTCAAGATCCTCTGCGGATGGGTACTAACAATTATATTTTGTTGTGGGATTGCTTATGTGATCTACTCTGCTTCCATACATTCACCGTCCTATGTAGTGCCCTAATCGATCATATAATCAATATCTTGCTACAATCATAGTAATAATTGAATACAAATGTACATAATATAAATGTCCCACAGTTCCTTATAATTGTTTACTTGAGCAAAAGGCTATAGATATCCATGTTGGAAATTTCTTAACATTATCAATGAAAATATTGATTGGGTGGACATCCTGGCAAATAGACATCTAAAGGAATTTGGTTTATCGACTCCCCCCAGCAGTAATTTTAGAATCAATCCAATCTCGCAAAATGACTTTCAGCCTCAAGTTCCTGAGGTACAGCACAAGATATACTAGTCATTATATTCCATGTTTTAGCATCAGGATAATAACAATTAGCCACCTTGAAATAAAATATAACAAAATCCTCAAGTAGAGCAGCTGCAAATTGAAAATAAATATGCAAAACATCATCAGGTGGAATAGGCAGAGATTCCCATTTCATCGATAGAGGATCAAACACCTCTCCCCAATTATCAATATCCCATTCATTAATTCTGAATTTTCATTTTGATTTATTTTCTATAAGTTAATTATTCATATATCATAATTTTTTTTTATATATGAATAAATACCTCATTACTGAATAAAATTAATAATTACTTTAAAATAAACATATAATCAAAATTAAGATCATCTATCATTTAAAAAAAATATTATTTGAATTATAAATAATGATTAATCGATCTGTATCTAAACATAAAATGATATCATATCAAAATTTCGACTTAATTAGCTTTCAAATGTTAGATCATATATAAATTTATAAACTTCAGTTTTTTTTTTCTTTTTTTGTATAAATAATCCGGTATAGAGCTGCCACATTGGGTGCCAAATTACTTCGGATTTGTATAAACATGAGCTTTTTAATTACATGATTGTTTTACTATTACATTATCTTAAAATTCCAATTAAATATCTTATTTATTAAAAAACAAGTAATCTAATAAGAAAACTGAAAACATATGGCCCATGCAGGTCTCGAACCTGCGACCTTCGCGTTATTAGCACGACGCTCTAACCAGCTGAGCTAATAGGCCAATTTGTTAAGCTCTTAGGATGTGATTATATTTGACAAATGAATACTGTATTTGACAAATGAATACTGTTTTCTATATAAAAGAATAATTCATGTGGACATTGGATGTGTCATTTAATGGATTGCCTCAATACTTAATAATAATAATAATAATGATTGCTTTAGCAATAACTTTACTAACATGGTGTTTTAAATAAATTCATATAAAATTTATTTTATTTTTAAATAAATTTTATTAAAAAGTTACATAAATAAATTTTCATATTTAAATTTAATATAAAATTTATCTTAAATATAATTTTTTACTATTTTAAATTTGAAATTAATTAATTTTGATAGCTTGTAACCTAATTAAAATTAAAATTTATTTGTAAATTTTATTAATTTTGATAAAATGTAATTTATTAAGCTCAACTAATTTGTAGAATTAAAAATATACAATTTTAATTAAATAGATTTTCATTTATATCAAACATAAAAAAAAATTGCAGATTTCATAGAATTTTATAAAAATTTTCTTTAACAAATAAGTTTCCAAAATAAAAAAGAAATAAATAATCTTCCCTAGGAATGGAAAAAAATGTAATTCTATTTTTTTATTGGCCTCTAGATTATTATTTTTTTTTTCAAAAATAAAAAGATACATTAATCTTGCAAACACAAACAAAGAGAAGGAATGCCTCAACGAATAAGCATGCTCTTAAGCCAAACCGTTAGATTTGAAGTATCATAAGTAAAGATAACCATCAACAAGAGCTTTATACATTATATATATATATATATATATATCCACACGAGTGAGATAAATCTAAACACAAGTAAATTGACAGCAAAAGTACCCTAAGCTCAAAGCTTATTTGACTTCAGCAATTCACAGAGAATGGCATTTGGCACTTGTCATAATTTTATTTTTTGATGTAGTTTTGCATATAATAACTTTGCCATAACACTTGGGTATTTTTTTTTCCTGCAATTTGACTTAACGTTGCATCAACAGATTACAGCACAATTCATATTATTTTTTGTACATAGAAAAATAAGCCATCTATCTAAATTAGGTGCATTTTCAACCTTAGGAGTTCAGATTTTTTTCGATCCAAAGCTTATCCAATATCCAGTAGGGTACTCATTTTGTAGTTGAAATTGGTGCAAAAGTATCCTTGAGTATCCTCCCAAGTCCAAGAGATATGCAATACTTATAAATATAGTTATACAAATTGCACTTTTATCTTTCATGATGCAAGATCTTCCACAAGGGAAACCTTGTTTGAATTGGGACTAATTACATAATTTGACTCCATGACTAGATTAGTAACATTATTAACCTAAAATTGAGCTTAAAAAAATTGTTTATATTACCTAAATAACAAGAGGAATGCATTGTGCATGTTCATTAATTATCTTATTTTTAAGATAAAATAAAACATTATATAATTATAATATTTATTAAGCATGTTGAACTTGCGGAAGTATGATAAGAATAAGGATAAGTGTTTATAATACTATATATTATATAATGACAGTCATTATCTTAAACTATACTTATATATCAGATAGAATAAAATGTATATCGGATAGCATACAACACTTTTTGTAATTTTATATATCAATTATTATAAAGATATGAACAATACTCACAAACCTAAACACTTATAAATATTACTCCTGCTAATCCTATCCTATGCATCATTTTTCAAGAATTGTATCTTGTTCTCAGCCCTAAAATTGGCAATTAATTAGATTTAATTTGTTAGTTACACATCATAATTTCCTATATATATATATATATATATATATATATAAGCATTAATTAATTTAAGTTTTTGCTATTTAATTATACTATGAAAATGCATGTCATTAGTAATCTACATATAATTTACCACGTCATTTTAATTATACTATGAAAATGCATGTCATTTTACCATGCCTAAAGCAATGGTAAAATGCATGTCATTAGTAATCTAACCGATTGATTCAAATTGATTAGGTTGAGTTTGATTCGATTTACTTTTTTAATTAGATATTGATATGAAAAAAATAATAATAATAAATATCACATCAATTCCGACATCGTAGCTCTGATCAGATTTTGATTTTATGTTAAATTTATTAAAAATTGAAAATATATGTATAAAATTGTCAAAATTTTTGATACATAATAAAATTATAATTTTGTAAATAATTGAGATTCTTTTTATAATTAATCTTATTAATAATAATAATAATAAAAGCTCCATTTGGTCCACCTTTGAGGGTTCATGGATTCCCACGACATCCCAATTGAAGACATCAAAAAATGCCTTGTACTCATTTTTAAACTATATACACATATACAATTTCCAACTATTTCAAAATTATGAATATGACTTTTTTTTATATAAATAATTAGTATCTTTGACTTGAAAAATGTAATAATAAAATAAAAAAAAGAGATATTCATATAAACATAAACTTATAAATATATAAATTAAAACTTATTTGCATAAAACTAATTAGTTTATAACTAAATAAATATTGAAATTACATTACCCTAAAAGTTTTATGGCGTGTCTAAAATTTTAAAATTTAAAATTTTTTCTCATAAATTTTATGAATTTAAAAAATTATAAATGATAATTAGTTTAACTATTATAAACTAATTGATATATTTTTTTTTACTCCTAATAATTAAGTCAACCCGTTTGGTAATTAATAAATGACATTGGGAGTTAAAATAGTTGTTGTCTTAAAAAATTCCATTTTGAAAATTTTTTAATTGTTGATAGCTGATTTAAATTTAGTTATCTTATCCTATGAAAAATTATTATTAATAAAAATGTTTTTTAAATTAATTTTTATAAAACAATAATTTTAATAAATAATTGTTAAAATATTATAAGTAATTTATAAAAATTATCATATTTATGTGTAGAAGAAAAAAATATAATTATATAACAAAATAATTAATTATAATTTTTAACTATTAATTTTATCATTTTTAATTATAATTTATATCACACATTAAAATAATTAAAATACATAATAATATATATTAAAAATAAATTATACACTTATTATTATCATTTAACATTTCAACATCAATAATTAATAATGCAATATATCCATGTGGACTACGGATGATTTGATGCCTATTGCTTGGGATAGAAGCATTAATCTTGGAGAGTATTTTCCTGATTTTATGACTAGTGCCTAACATGATATATGCGATAGGTAGAAACTAGAAAGCGTGTCAAATTTTCCTTCAATTGAAGATATGGCTTCCCATGAAATTTTTTCTTCTTATTGAAGTTATAGTAGTACTGTGGACCCATATATTTTCATATCCATTGTGGTTGATAGGTTGTTCAGATAAAAACACAATAGTTTTTATTATATTTACTTTTTAGAATTTAAAAAGTTTTTATAAAAATTTTTAAAAATTATAATATTATAATATTTATTGTAACGAATCTAATGACATATTTTTTTATATGAAACAAAAATCAAACAGATTCAAAAACTGTAATATAAGTGTGTTAAATATAAACCGTTAAAATTTAATGATTTAAATTTAACATAATTTTAACATATATTTTTAAATTTATTTAATTTTTATTTGATATAAAAATTATATCATTGAATTTGTTATAATAAATACTATAATATTATAATTTTTAAAATTTTTTATAAAATTCTAAAAATTCAACACAATAAAAGCTATTGAATTTTTAACACAACAACCTCTCAATTTCCTCTTATAATTTTTTTTTAAATTTTAAAAACCCAAAACAATATGAAGTACTAAAATTTTGAAACTAACGTCCCCTCAACCTTCCATTGTCAAGTATATATACACTTACCCCTATAATTACTTCTCAAGTTAATATTTTATGTAACTGTGATTATTACATTAAAGTCAATATAAGTAATTAAGATTATTTAATGCCTTAATGGAAAAAAAAAAAATTATGGGATGGAAGTGACACTCGTGTGGTCCTACATCAGGAGTCAAACTGTCAAAGATTTGTGGTAGGCTGCCCACATGGTAGCTTTGACTTTGTTTTTCATTCTTTCACATGACAAATTAATTATATTTTTTTTCGCCATTTTTCTGTAATCTTATTTATTAACTTAATATTAAATATTTAACTATTAAATCATATATTTTCACATGATAAATTAGATACACAACAACACAAAGTTCCCAAATATTTAACCCATATTTTATTTATATACTCTCCTATTCTACAATAAATATTTTAATTTTTTTTTATATACCTCAATTAAAAATAATAAAAATAATTTAATTTATTAAATAAATTAATTTTTAAAAAATAATTTAATTTTGTGATATTTACTCAGTACTAATTTACGAATCTAAATCTACCTATCTTTCAAACTTTCAAATATATATTAAAAAAAATTTGAATTTAGTATAAATTATATATATTTTTAATTTTTTTTATATTTTTATTCTTCTATCATCCACTAAATGACTATTAAAATTTTATATTAACTTTCATATTGATAATTCAAATTGGATTTCTTATATATTTAAAAAATAAAAAATACTATTCATTAGCTTATTAAAATTTAATTGTTACAACATTAATTATTATTTATAGTGTTTTTAAATATTCTATACTTTATAGCAAGTATATTATTATCAAATTCATTAATAAATCCATTTTTATTATGATAATTTGATATGTTTTTTATTCAAATAATGTGTTCAATGAAATTATGATTTTTTTTTATTTTATTTTTTTTAAAAAGGTCTAATTATGATATTTTTAAATGAGTTAAGAACATAATATCTACATATAATTTATAAACTTTAAAATTACATCACAAGTCTTAAATAAAAATTAATTAGTTATTAATAACTAATTACAAGTATTTATTAATAAAAAATAAATACTAACTAACTAATGATGACTAATAAGTAGTAATTAACTAATTACTAAATTATTAATATGAGTGCTAAATAATAATTAATTAATTAATAATAATTAATTTTAATTGTTAGGTAATGATTAATAATAAATTAACTAGTGATAACTAATACTAACTATTAATTTACTAAATAATAACATTAAATTTTGGTTTCTTAATATACTTCCTCCATTTTGTACATGTATATAAATTCATAAATTCATCCAACAACCATATATATAGTAATATTTGTAAGTTTATAACGGTTGTACCAACTTAGTAGATTGTTATTATAATATATTTACTTAAATTGTTATTATTTATTAATATTAATAATTTTCTATAAGTTAAATTCACAAAGTTAATAAATCCTAAAATGTAAGAAAAAATTCTAATTTATTTATTAATATTCAAAATATATTTTTTTACTTTTTTTTTAAATGGCTCGACTTGATTGAATCCAAAACACGCAAATTAATTTAAATGTAACTCAATTTTTTTTAAATTAACCCGACATATAATATAGTCTATGCAAAATCCAAAATAATTCATCCATAAAAATAAATATATATAAAAAAAAAAAATCTGAACTCCAAATAATTCAAACCAAATTCATCTGACCAAACCCGTTTGTCGCCTCTAGTTATTGTCAATAATATTGTGGTCACGGATGGATAAATAGAAACGGGACCATTAATTTTATCAGCCGACGGAACGCACGAACATATGCAAAATGCTTTTATTCAGTTTGTTGTATCAAAAATAAAAAATTATTTCTAATTAAGCCACGGGCGGTTTGTGGAGCCCTTTTTTTGTCTACTTGCCTGAGACAATGCAAGCTTTTGGTTGCAACTTTTATCTTTTGTTCCCAATGTGTTTCATCATGTCTCCTGATTAGTATAATCATGTGATATTTTCATCCTTATAATCATCATCATCATCATCATTATATATACATAACATTTACATTTACATGCATGCTAAAAGTATAGTGAATGACCATGGGAATTGAGATGGTCCTTTGTATGATATACTAATAGTTAATTGTCATATATATGAAGGCCGTTTATAGAGAATTGAAAATCAAGTGACATTTATAATTTCCTTTTGCTCTTCTTACGAAATGTTTGTGGTGTTCAGTTGAATTGGTTTTGGCCTGTTCAATAGCAATGAACATAACTTGGTTGAGAGTTTTTTTTTATCATTTGTATTTGTTATGAACGTTGAATAATATGACTAGCTTTTCACTTATTTTGATTAATGAATAGTTAAATTAGTTAAACATAATTGTTTATTAGGATTTTTTTGTCATTTGTTTTAGTGATTTGTTGTTCTAGTAATGCTAGCTAAATGTTAAATATATGTTGACAAGATCACATGAACCTAATTAATTAATATTGAATTCTCTTCATTTAATGTTTTAATGTTAAAAAAAATTGAGTTTTTTTTTTTTAATGCTTAGAAAAATCTATTAGGATTTTATGTCAAGCAATATGCGATTGTTTGAAACATTACAATTTAGATATATAATTTGAAATACTTAACATGCAGGCCTCATCTAACATATATATATAAGTTTACATTAGAATTAAACCAGTTAATGAGCTATTACCCATTAGGCCCACTACAAAGGTTCATTATCTATTAGGACTTATATTAAAACATATATTAGAGTTATTTAATATACCCAACAATCTCCTCCTATATTCTACATATAGTACTTTTCAATAGATAGATAATATAATGTTCAAAATAAAATACTGAATCATCATATCACAAAAAAATTCATTACTCAAAATATGAATTATTTAAACACACTATTAATTTTAGAAACAAACTAAACTGATGCAAATAAATTAAATATATTTAAATAATAAGTATACCAACATAGAGTTTTAAAATTTAACTAAACTCAATCAAAATTGACATTTTCACTTGTAAGTGAACTATTTATTTAACTGAAAGAAAATATAATAGTCCCCCACAGTTCAAAACTATAGAGGAATTATTTATCAAGTAGATTATCCTTATCAGAAGTCCAATTCAGCTCTACTCATTTATTTTCATCATTTCCTGTAAATTATCAAATATGAATCCAATCATTTGTATAACTCTTTAAAGTGTCTAGTTAATCCAAAAGAATTTAGCACAATACCACAATGACTGAAAATAATGATATATTAATTTCAATTAAGCATCAATGCCAATAATACATTAATGTCAATAATAGTATGCATCAATGTTAAAACCAATAAGCATCAATATCAAGTTTCTTTATAAGAACAAGACCTAAACAGTTTCTTTTTCAAAAGAACCATTTCATGTTTTTATGTGGAATGTTACAGCTGCTAAATTCAAATCTAGTTAAGCTGTATCATCAAGTATGGAATGATACAACCGCTCAAAACAGAAAATCCAAATGGAGATAAATTATCTCATCAAATGTGGAATGAGACAATTCGCCCAAAAGGATATATCATCAAATGTGGAATGATATATTAACAACTGTAAGCATCAAAACATTATCAAGTGCTTATCTTAATCACCAAAAGGAGATTCGAAAATTCAAAATAATACAGATGTAGGTTAATACCTATCTCATATAGCTTTTAACCCCATTTCTCCTACAATTTTGAATATTCGATATTTGTTCAAACCTTTTGTGAGTGCATCTACAATATTATCCTTCGATCTCACATCAACCAAAGTGATAATACCTTATTCTATAAGATAATTCAGCGTTGCATATCTCAGCCTAATATGCCTCCTCTTACTATTAAAGAGTGAGTTTTTCACTACTGAAACTGTAGCTTGATTATCACAGAACAAACTTAAAAAATTAATCTTTAGACAAGTTAATGGAATATCCAGGATCAGATCTCTTATCCATTCTGCTTCTCCTCCTGCCAAAGCTAGAGCTGATAGTTCTGATTCCATAGACGACAAAGAAATATAAGTCTGTCTTTTGGATTTTCATGCTACAACTGCTCCACCCAGTATAAAAATATAACCACTAGTAGATTTATTGTCTCCAAATTCTGAGCACCATGATACATCAGAAAAACCTTCCAAGATAGGAGGATGACCATTATAGCATAGAGCATAATTTATAGTACCCTTAAGATATCTCATTAGCCTTGTTAAGGAATTCCAATGCTCTTGACTAGGATTACTAGTGAAACGACTCAGCATGCCAACTGTAAAGGCTACGTCTGGTCTAGTGCAAGTCATTGCATACATGAGACTACCAATCAGTTTGGAATAATCCAACTGATTCACACTAGCTCTTTTATTAGGGCTTAGTCTTTTAGTAGAGTCATATGGTGTCTCAGCCACTTTGCACTCATTGTATCCCTATTTAGAAAGTAATTTCTCAATGTAATGAGCTTGGCTAAGGGTAATACCTTGCCCTTGAAAACTTACTTTCATTCCAAGAATGGTGTCTACTACACCAAGATTTGACATGTTAAAGATTTTAGTTAATTCGCCTTTTACTTCATTTACAGTAGAAAGATCTGTACCAAGTATCAACATGTCATCCACATACAAGCAAATAATCGCAACCTTATTTGACACAGAACGAAAGTAAAGGCATTTATCAGAATAACTAGATTTAAATCCTAAGCTCTTTACAACTTTATCGAATTTTTGATGCCACAATTTATGTGCTTGTTTTATACCATACAAAGATTTGTTTAATTTACAAACTTTGTTCTCTAAATCTTTCATGACAAACCCTTCAGGTTAGTTCATATAGATTTCCTCTGTTAAATCTCCATTCAGGAAAGCTGTCTTTACATTCATTTGATGCACAATATAGTGTTCAATAAATGCCAATGCAAGAAAAATTCTAATCACAGTCAAATGACAGACCGGTGAGTATACATCAAAATAATCTATACCATAGATTTGAGTATACCCTTTAGCTACTAAACATATTTTATACTGTGCTATTGATCCGTCAGGATTTAGTTTCTTCTTCAAAATCTACTTACAACCTATAGTCTTAGCCCCTTTTGGCAAATCGACTAGTTGCCAAGTTTGAATTTGTAACAGAAAACTCATTTCATCATCAATGACTTCTGCCCATAATAAGGAGTCCCTAGATCTCATCGCTTCTTTATAAGTAGATGGATCGTCCTCTAAATGGTAAGTGACAAAATCCTCACCAAACGTTCTGGGAACTCTCTCTCTTGTAGATACTCTTAAAGGTAGTGATTTATTAATTTGAGGAGTGTCAGAAGAATTAGGTGTAATTTCTATTAAAGGTTCTGAGTTAATTTCTACAGTACCAGGTAAAGTCAATCCTTGATCTTTTAGAAATTTATCCTAAAAAAATACTGCATCTTTAGATTTTATAACCACATTGGTAGATAGATCCAAAAACCGATCAGTTGCACTATCTTCTGCACTACCTAGGTATACACAGGTATTGGTCCTAGGTCTTACCGTTGGTCTCTTAGGGTCTGGTATCCTAACATAAACGATACAACCCCAAGTCTTTAGAGTATCATATCTACAAGGATGTTTATGACATAATTCATAGGGTATTGAATTTGTCTTAGAATGTGACATTCTATTCAGGATGTGACATGCAGTCAAAGTTGCTTCTCCCCAATAACAAGAAGGCATGCCAACTGTCAATAACATAAAGTTTAACATTTCAGTTAACGTCATGTTCTTACGTTCAGCTATGTCATTAGATTGAGGTGAGTAAGGAGCAATAGTTTCAAGTATTATGCCATGAGAGTTACAAAATTCCTTGAACTCTGTCAATTTGTATTCTCCTCCTCTGTCACTCCTAAATCTTTTAATTTTCAAGTTTAATAGATTTTCAACATGATTCTTGAAAATTTTGAATTTATCAAATACTTCATCTTTAGATTTTAACAGATAAATATGACAAAATCTAGAAAAATCGTCTATAAATGTTACCAAATACTTCTGACCTCCTCTAGTTTTGAAGCTTTTAAAATCACATAAGTCAGAATGTATTAGTTCAAGAAGTTGTGTACTCCTAGAAACCTACTGAAAAGGTTTTCTAGTAATTTTAATTTGAGCACACACTTCACATCTGTTAAATTTGATCGAAGTATTTAATGGTATATTATGAGTTTTAGCTAGTTTAGTCATTTTCTTATAGTTCACATGTCCTAATCGATTATTCAATATTTTTGGATCAATTAAATTTGAAATAATATGTCTAATTGTTTCATTTGCTAAACTCAGTCTATACATACCACCTACCAAATAAGCATATCCAAAATAACAAGAGTTAACATATAAAGTTATTCTGCCATTAGAAATTAAAGTGTTCATGCCAGCAATATTTAAAAGACTGATATAAATTAAATTCTTTAAAATAAATGGAACTATTTTAATATTTTTTAGAGTTAGAATTTTACCTGAAGAGAGCCCTATATTTGCTATATCAGTGTAAGTCACTACTTCTTTGTCTTCACTAACCACAACAATAGTCTCGTTGACTTCAGTAACATCATCAAGTTGCATTTTGTTCTTACAAACATGACATGTGGCTCTTGTATCTGACCACCATTCTAAAGAAGTACTAGCCTTTTCACTTTTT
>CANXYC010485700.1:0-14579 GCA_948193065.1 Aleurites moluccanus
GTTGTTGTCCTACTTTGTGCACCTATAATATATATATATATATATATATATATATATATATATATATATATATATATATATATATATCTTTTTATTTTGTTGTATTATATTATTATTAGTAAAAGTTCACATGCAAAAAAAGGTTGATTTTTAGGGTTTTACATGCAGATATGGGTGAATTTTGGTTAGGGTTTTAGATGATATTGTGTTATTTGATTGATGAATATAAAGAAAATTAATGTCTTGATGTTAATTTATAGATCCTAGAGGATATTTTGACCTTGTTGTTCATTTATGATAGTGTATTTGGAGAATATGGCTATTTTAATGGAGAGAAAATCAGAATTGAAGACTATCACGTTGATAGATTGTCATTGGTGAGTATAGATATGATGCTCCTTGAAAAAGAAATAAAGATCGATGTACCAAACCAATATTACTGGAAAAGACATAATTGAGAATTTAATAGTCAATTAAAATTGCTTGAGAATGATAATAATGTAACGGAGATGGGAAACAATGGGGCCGAATATGGGAAAATAGATTTGTATGTTAAGTATTTAGATGATGAGGAATTGTATATGATATTGAACGAGCCTACACCTAAAAAGAGTAATGTTGTGATTGAGGAGATAGCTAAAGAAGTTAGAGCTGACTCTGTTAAGGTTGTCCCCTAACCAACGAAGACTAAAAATATCAAAAGGAGATTATTTCTCCTAGAAATGGGACCTTCCAACAAGAGTTCCAGTAAGGGCGATGAGTTATAACAGGTTGATGTTAATGATGAGCCATAACCTATTCCAACAAAAGTTGATCAGCCCCAACCTATACCAACTGAGAATGATGAGCCACAACAGGTTGAGACTTCTGACTTCTTCATCAAATTAGTACATAATGAAAAGAGTGCATTTGTTAGTGATGAACCTAATATGCATGATGAGGCAGAAGTTAATGAAAGTAATGTTCATGAGCAAGCCAATCAAGGGTTAGACAGTCAAATTCCATCTAATTTGGGCACTAAAAGTATTGTTATTAATGATGAAGAATTTGCAGACTTGTTAAAAGCTTATTACAGTGGAGCAAAAATACATGCAACTTTTGGTGAGTCTACAAATACAACAAAAGTTGGTGAAGAGAATCAAGGTGTAAACAATGAGGAGGATGAGATTGGTTTAAAGACCCAGACTATGACTTGTTGGATGGTGATGATGACCTATTAGAAGCATTGAATGAGTCTCAGATGAAAGGAAAAAACAAAGGCAAACCCAAAGAAATAGAAGATAAAATAGAAAAATATCCAAATGTGGAAGCAAGCTTGAGATTTAAAACAAATCAAGATGAAATATCAAAATATGAAGAGTCTAATGAGCTACACAGTATTGACAGTGATTTAGATGATGAGGGGAGGCCGAAGTTTCCTGAGTTTGATGCTAAGAAGGATATGGAAGATCCAATTTTAAAGGTTGGACTGTTATTCAACAATAAAAATGATTTCAAGGAGGCTTGTATCAAGCATTCTTTGAAAAATAGGATTCAAATATGGTTCCCTAAGAATGATAATGTGAGGTGTAGATACAAGTGTTATAGCAAAGGTTCAAGCTATGATTTCTTTATATATGCAGCTAAATTTGATCCCAAAGACCCAATTAATGAAAAATTCCAGCTGAGAAGTTGCAACTTCAAGCATTCATATGGAAAGATATTCAAGAACTTTCATCTTACTTCAAAGAAGATTGGTGATATGTATCTAGAAGACTTTAGAAGTGATCCTAACTAAAGTGTGACTGGTTTAGTTGATAGAGTAAAAAGGATTTCAGGCTATACAATCTCCAAGAGTAAATCTTGGAGGGCTAAACAATATGCTTTGAAAAAATTCATGGAGATGCAGCAAAGCAATACTCTTTGTTGCACAAATATAAACTAGAACTGCTGAGAGCACATCCTGGTTGGATAATAGAATTCATGGAAGATAAAGGTCCCTTCAAAGGAATGTATATTTTTTCGGTTCAATTAAAGAATGCATTTAAAGTTGGATGCATGAAGCTGATTTGCCTATATGGATGTTTCCTAAAAGGCATTTATGGTGGACAATTACTGAGTGTTGTGGGGATTGATCCCAACGATTGCATGGGCAGTGGTTAAGTCAGAATGCAAAGATACTTGGAAGAGATTTTTAAGTCTGCTTAAAGAAGATTTAGAGATGAATAATAGTTACCAGTATGTATTTATGTCTGACAGACATAAGGTATAAGTTATCTAACTTAAACCATATTATTTTTCCTTTTAAATTGTCAAAACTTGAACTGATCAATTTTATTATTTTGTCTTTACAGGGGCTGGTATTGAGGAATTATTTCCTAATTCTGAACACAGGACGTGTGTGAGACATATGTACACAAATTTTAGAGGAAGGTTTAGAGGGAAGGAGTTTAAGGATATGTTATGGGATGCTACAAGGTCATCCCATGATGCTGAATTAAAGACAAGTCTTGAAGTAATTGAGGCAAAAAACACTAAGGCTATGGACTGGCTTGAGGTAAAGACCTTGTGCAAATTAGTATGGGGCTTGTTTTGGATCAACTACTCTATGTGATATACTCACAAATGACATTTGTGAGCATTTCAACAAATATATCCTAGAAACAAGGGACAAAGCCATCATTATAATGCTTGAAATGATTAGATCCAAACTCATGAGGAGATTATTCAGAAAGAGGCAAGAGTTAGAGAAAGTGAAGTTGATAATTTGTCCCAAGATCCAAAAGAAAATAAATAAACTTTTGGACATCTTATGGGCTTATGATCCATTATTTGCAGGGAGCCTTTAGATTCAGGTTGCAGGTCCTAATAGCCAAAAGGTAGTTGATTTAGAGACTGAACAACATTCTTGTTAAATGTGGCAATTAACTGGGATACCATGTGCTCATGCTTTGGCATACATTGTTGGTCAAAATAAGGATCTTATTAAGTATGTGCATGAATGTTATTTAGTGAAGACGAAATGTATAAGAATGTGATACTTGGGATTAATGGTCCAGATTTGTAGCCCTCTGCCACAAATGACAATGAGATCACACCATCAACTCCAAAATAAGTTAAAAGGGGCAGGAAGTAAAAAAAACAAGGAGAAAACAAGCTGAGGAACTTAAAAATCCTACTACAGATAGAAGCAAGCTGCCAAGAATCGGTCTAGTCAAAATGAAGTGCAGTCATTGTGGTGAGGTAGGCCATAATGTAAAAAGGCATGGCAAAGATATCCAAGCTCAATATGCTCAGAAGGTAATACATGCTAAGCCTTAATCTAAATGTTATATTAACTTATATCTATTATTTTTTCTTTATCTAATATTTGCTTTTTTTTTTTCCTTAACAAGAAAAAAAGAACCTCTAATAAAGATTCAAGTTCAACTGCTCCTATCCAGACCCAACAATCAGGTATTAGAATCAATAAGTCTATTGCAGTTGAGAAACCAACACCTCCTCCTACCCAAATAGTTCATGGAAAAGGGAAATCAAAGTTGACTTTTAAAAGGCAAAAAAAGAAAAATAGTTCATGCTTGAATGCTTTTTTATTTTTATTTTTTGGTGTAAAGTATACTACATTGTGCAGGAATTGTTGCCAAAATATCATTTACTATTTTTGTATTTTGTGATATTTTGGATATTGATAGATAGAACATCATTTTGGATATGTTTCATAGTTAAAACTAGTGTGATAGAGTCACTAAGTTTCAAAGTTGAAACAAAACAAGTTTTATACTTAATTCCTTTTTGTATTTAAGCTACTATTAATCAATGAAACTTATATTATATTTTGTTTCCTAAATATATAATTGTATTCCCTTTTAACTTTAATTCCAACAGCAGCAAAAAAAAAATGCAAATAAAACATAACATTCAACATCAAATAAACTTTTATTAACTAACATTATTCTACAAACTTCACAGGTTATAAGCTTGCTGGAGAAAAATCACAAAAAATAAAAGAAGATAAGTCTCCTTCAGAATGGTCAACACCAATACAAAGGAGACACTCAGTTAAGCCACCTAAATACAAAAAGATAACCCCAACAAAGCTACTTAAATACAAAAAGATACATCCAACAAAGCTATCCATTTTACCAATCCCCTCCTCCCATCATTAACCACTAGTTTCAAACTAACCTAATAATCAAAACAAAAACTATCATACCCAGCAAAAACTACTTAAATTTAATCTTCCAATCTTCACCAACAACAACACCATCAAGTTTTCCAATGCTCTCCATCTTATTTATTTTTTTCAGAAGTTTATGAATAACTCTATTTGCTTGTGTAGGAAATTTATGATCAACCCAGTCAAAGAAATCGCATTCCCCAACTTTCTGCACTAACGATTAATTCAAAACGCAAGGTACTATTCACTTTTTTTTTCAATTCGATAAATTTAAATAAACATAAAAACTTACCCCATAATTCTTATGGCTAACGAATCTATGTCCAGGATTCTTCTTAGACCAAGAAGTCTTCATAGTGCATTCTTCTCCACACTTATATACAGGTAGAGTAAAATCATTAGTCAATTGCAACATTTTAGAGCAGAGTAAAATCAAAAACTAACAGAAGCGATTTGGGAACAATTTTAGGGATTAATAAAAAAATGGAATGAAGAAGAAGAAGAAAAAAGAGAGAGAGAAAGAGAGAGAGAAATAAGTTGGGAAGTTGACCCAATTTCTTTACTGATATGGAGCCTCGAAATTGATGAAAAAAAATATTTAAAAATTATAATTGCAAGCCATGTCAGATATTTGTCTCCTCGTTTGACGGATATATGACAAAAAGGCTATTGTTGCGATCAAATTGAAATTCAGGAATAACGGTGAATTAAAAAATAAATCCAGAGACAATGTATGAAATTTAGCCTATATCCCATTATTCAACTTTTGTGAAATGAAATCATCAATTTATATGGTCCATCAAATTTTTCCCATTGATGCCTATCCCTCCTTGCTAACAAAACAAAGCAACATTTTATGATGCTTAATGAGTTGCAATACAACCTAGCTAGATTTATATGCTTAAGCGAAAATTTTTGTATGCAACCTATTAAGCAGCATCAAAAATTTCCAAACATAAAGGAATTCACATTATAGGCAGAGAAAGTTTTTATTTCTAAATAAATTATTAATGTTTCAAATTTGAAATATGTTTTTTGTGTTTTGAGTTTTTACCTTGTTTTTTGAAATTAGGTATTCCAAAATTAACTGAAAATACTTAAATCTGCAACAAAATTCCTGCATTGGTGTCTAAGTATTAACATCAACTCAAAATATATTAATTCCCACAAAAAATAATAAAAATTATATTTGACAAATTTTGACATCATTTAAAACTCAATTTAGAAGTGATTTTGAATTCAATTGTATGTTCACATCATTTGTCGAATAGTGACTTTTTAAATAAAACTTTCTCTATTCAATGCACAAATAATAAATTGGTACCTCAGTATTTCCTTCAGAATTAGAAAATCATGGATGAATAATCAAATAGATAACAAAGGTGGGAGAAACCCTTTGGGAGTTGGGACACGCAAATCTAATCCTAGTTGTACTTGCATTTCAATTACATGAAAATCACACTAGAAAATGAAGCAAATAATGATTCATCAACAAATGCATATGATCTTAAGCAGCAGCCTGGATAGCCGGAGCCTCAACAAGTGAAACTTTGATTAGCAAATATCATTATCAATAATAATGATACAACAAATATGAATAAACAACATCCTCAATTGCTAAATTTGAAGCTGTAAACTCTAACGTCTGCTTTGATAGAGCATCAGTACACTCAAACACATTGTCCACATCTAAATCCCCCTGCATTCCCTTCAGTTTTCCAATCATTTTTCTCAACCACCCATCAATACAAATCTTAATTCTTCAAAATTGAAATGTCTTTAGAGTAAGAAAACTGAAATGTTACTTTTCTTTTTTGGGGGGGTTTTTTGAAGGAGGTTTTGTTCTTATTTTGGTGAAAATATAGTCCTTTTCTCTGTTGGTTTAAAGATTTCGTATATTTTTGAAAATTTTTAATTAAAAATCTGTGAATTTGTATACATTAATGTTGCAAACGTATTTTTGATATTTGTTCAGGATTTAAATCTGTCATATATATATATATATAAATTAAAATTACAGGTAATTCTTGTAGCTAGGTTTTAAGAGAAGACAAATTCAAATCAAACTTAATATAAAACCTATTGAGATTTTAATATTAGTAATATAAGATTTGAACTTTTAAAAAAAAAATATAAGTCACAAGTTGTATTTCTATTTATATTGGGTTATTAGACACATTCTTATTTAGCTTTTTGAGGCAGTAAAGTGATATCATGAATTATTTTTCTGTCCAATACAAGACATCTTCCCCATCGATTTTAGAGGATTCGAAAATGGAAAATTTATCATTTATCATTTAATCTAAAAAGTTAAGTTGAAGAGAAACCATTTGTAACTGAACCAACTCTTGAAGTTCATAGCCTCATTCTCAGAGCTTTGTTATATATATATATGGCAAGTAAGAAAAATATGGACCCACTTTAAGGATTTTTCTGAGGCATTGTGTCATGGGATGCCACTGTCATAGACTCCATTCCAAGACGTGAATGCAACAAAGGCTCTTTTCTGCTCTCTAAAGGCTAAAAGCCTAACTACCATCTCTTAATAATAATGTATTGTACCTCCTGCAACTAACATCCTCTTAAATACTGCCTGTCTGTCTCTCCATGGTACACCAACCGTTAGTAGAGCATATAACGCAGTCTCACTACACATCCACCTACCTTCAAAAAGTATAATAGAAGCAACAGAAAGCACTATTTTTTATTCTGTTCCATTTCTTCAACCACACTCTGTTCCCAATCATTAGAGATGAAAGTGAAAGCATTAGTTACCTTCAAATCCAAGCTTTTCAGTCCATGCAGAAAACTACTTCTAATCTTCAGATTCTATGAAAACCTGTCTTTATAAGAGATCTTCGCTTCCGTGCTTGAGAAAAGCTACTTGCAAAGAATCAAACTTTTACTAATTTAATTTCAGTTTTCCACTCACAAAGTAAGCAGTCGCCATAGATGGAGACATGGGAAGCTTAGGAGTGTATCCAAAGCAGGGCATGAGAGAGAGCACTTTCCATCACCTCTTACACTGGCTTATATCAAGGCATGCAGGACTGCCTTTGGCGATGAAGATGTAGAAGACCCTTTGAGAACTATTTGGTGGAAATGATAGTTGAAGAAGGAAAAGTGAGGGACATAATGGATGTGGAGGAGCTTCTGTATTGTTGGAAGAATCTGAAGTGACCTGTCTTCATTGATTTGGTATGTAGATTCTATGGAGTGCTGCGCAAGGACCTGTTTTCACCGGAAGATGACAAGGACAATGATAAGGCCAATTGATTCTACAGATAATCTTGTCCCAAAAACAGGAAAAAGGCTCTCTATTGATCTCTCTGTATTAGAACATTGTAATACGAATAGATAATAAAATGAATAACACCAATTTGCAAATGTTATCTCACACTGATAATACATCTATCTTGACAGTGTAGCATCTGAATCTAGAGAAAAGGAATTTTCAAGCCACCAAAATAAATTGAACTGCAAGGTTCCTTCTTATTCCAAGATTCATTATTGTAAATTTCTAGCAAACTCAACATCCCTTCTACCGGCAAGATCAGAAAAGCTCAATGCTCACGAACTAAAAATTTGCAAAAAGGTAAAACCCAAAAAAGGAAAATAAGAAACTAAAATTCAATGTACTTCTATGCCTGTAAGGTAATATATAAGTGGCCCTAACATATAATCTTAAGATATGGATATATATAAAATTTAAATAATTTCTATGCCCCTCTAAATCAAAAGACTATACATCTTAATTATTGAGCTTCTAAACACTACAAGGCTTCTTTTCCCAAACAATAAATACACAGAATATACCAACACGTCTTTTATCCTCAAGTCATTTTCTCAGGAAGAAACACAAGAATGAAAAAAAGGGCATCATACTACATAAAAAAGACAAAATTGCAAAGAACTAAACAGCATCATCTAGTAGATATCTATTTAGAGTATAAGAGGTAGACAACAAAATTTTGGAAGTTAGCTACAAATATAGATGGAATAAAAAAACAAAGGCCAACAGATAAGAAGTCCAAGCATCAAGCTTCTGGGTTTTAATCCCACTGCATTATGCTAGCTATATAATCTAAAAAACAAAAATAGTAGAAGTCAACCACCTTAAGCTAGGCATTTGACATATTCAAATCGATAGATGATTAGCTTTGTAAGGTTACCAGTCATTAGAACATCTCCATCTATCATGCACAGATAAATGGTTTCATTTCTGAAAGATAAACTCGAGACTTCACCAATGCATCTCCAATTCTGAACCCAGGCATGACCATAAACTCAACTATGGAATCAGATCGTCCTCTATCAGGGATCAATTTATCGTCTCCTTCTACAGATTCCATATAAACTTCTTCTACGGATTCCATATAAGCATCCGAGAATTTGCTTCCTCTATTCACGGCAAAAATTTCAGCTTTGGGATCAATTGAGGTTGCAATGCCCTGTAGAACCCAAAACCACTTTGCCATTCTTGCAAATATTTGATAGAATGGCGTCCTCGGGTGTTTGCCACTTGATACAAACATCCTCTGGTCCAAATTACCAAAGAAAGACATCTCCATCACTGGATGAACAACAAATAAGTACTTTTTTCGGCAGAAATTTGCAAACCCTGAATTACGATTTCCTATCACAAAGTCCATCGGATCATCAAACCTCATAACATCATTGACATCATAGGATTTAAGTGATATCCCCTGAAACATTCTCCGCGCAATGTAGGATTCAAATGCATACTTCTTATGCGACCTTTTGCAATAAACAACCCCACTTTCAATTGAATTTGCTGCCAGGTCTAGATCCCAACCAGAAGCCTTCATCAAGCTAATTACTGGCTTTGCAAAATCATGAATAGACTTCGAAGCTATTCTGAATGTGTCCTCAAACATAGTAATATTTAAAACCCTCACATTTTTCCTCTCCAAACACTTTTGTCTAATCTTCTCTGTTAATATGGCATTCTCCAAATTCAAATCATGGAGTTCTTGTCGCAAACGAACAATCTCATCATCTTTAGCCCTTGTTTGGGTCTTTAGTTTTTCCAACCGCCTCTCATTGACTTCAATTTCTGCTCGCAGACGGTCAAAACGAGAGGAATCAAGCTTGGAATTTTTGAAATTCTTCTCTTTATGCATCCGCTTGACCTTACAAATTGCTTCAAGCTGCGCCACAACAAGTTCATCAGCAGCTATAATCTTATATGGGTTATAAGGAACATGAGCCTCCTGAAGCTGAATATAAGCTAATTTCAATGCAGAAACTGATTCAAATAACTCCGAAAAAAACTTTCCACCACATTTGTTGCTTTTTCTTGCAACATCAGCAGGCTGTGGATGGGCTTTCTCACCATCACATTCCGTTTCCTCAGTAGCATCACCGCTATCTTCACCCATTGATGAGACATTGCTGCCATTGAGGCTACGGTGATAGTGATGAAGCTGCTGATTTGGGTTTTCATTTGAGAAAACACCAATGGATCTCAGTTTGCAAACTTTAGCAAATTTAGAAACCATTTCTGATATATTTGAACAGGGTTTAGAGGGTTTAGTGGTGGCATACTCCATCCTTTTTGAAAAGATCCAAAACCCTATACCAAGACAGATCTAATAATTATATGGTAGAAGGTATCTTTAGCTTTTACAAACAGTAGATTGAAGCAAATAAAAATCGCAGAAAAACAAACCCATTATAAAAATGGGATTACACAATTCATAAGCACCACCAAGGAGAAACAAGATTACGTGTCAAATGCCTTAAACCTTGGAGGTAGCTGCAAGAACCCAAGATTAAAGAAATAAACAAAAGGGTATTGGAGTTAATTACAAAACCAAAAAGTTGATTATTCAGATATTAACATCTAAGATTTGTGTTCAAAAGAGAGTCAAGAGATTCAAACTAATTAAAGAAGCTACCTTTAAGACAATTAAAGATCTCATATCAATTAAAAGAGGTTCTAAAACAAGAAAAGAATCCAAACCACCAACTGCCCAACCTTTCTTTGAAAATAAAAAACAAAAAAGCTACTGCTTGAAAACGGAAAACGCCTCAACATCAGGATTCAAGATTCAAGACTAAAACAAACCCACAAAGAAAAACAAATGATTTCTCACCGTCTAAGCCCTCCCCCGTTTTTCTGATCTAAAAAAAAAAAAAGCCTGGTTTCCAAGTCTTTTTAATAGGATTTAAAGTTTCTCAGAGCATAGCTATGAGTATACTTAGAAATGGCGTTTACAAGGGTCTGCATTTGAAAAAGCTGAATAAGAGAGAGAGAGGTGAGAACTTGAATTAAGTTTTATTAAAGATTATACAATGGTTTTGGTACAATTATTTTTTTATTTTATTTTTTTGCTGTGTGTGTGAAATGAAAATGTTAGGTTTTGAAAATTTAGCGAATATTTTTGGGAAAGATAACATATTGTGTAGAGTGTTGCAGTTGTAGAGTTTGCAGTCATGCAGTGTTTGAATTCTCTGTTTGGCGTTTGAGGTTTTAAAAAACCGCTGTTTTACTCAGAATTTTACTATTAACCGCGCGCCACTTTCTTTTTGCTGTGTATGTTATTTTTTAGTTTTTTGTATTCTATGTATTGTGTCAGAAACTCTGCAAGTGTTCGCTAATCCCAACGAGAAGTTTATTTTCTTTTTTACAGCTTGAATTGAGGCCGTTCAGACGTCGTAGGGGAAAGTGATCCCGCCTACCAATGAAGAGCCAATGCGGGAAACGATGATGTTTCTGGAGAATGGATCAAATGGGTAATTTTGTACTGGATTGTAGATTTGATTAGATTTAAAAAATATTTTTTTTATTCAATTTTAATTCTTAAGCCCCAAATCGAGTGAAATTTAAAGTAATTAAATTTATATATTTTTGAATATTAATTTATTTATACTATTGATTATATAGTCCTCTAATATGAAAATGGATTTTTTTTTTTTTTTTCCCTGAATGGTGGTGTTTTTCTTGGTCTTTGTCTGAGTATAGTTTTAGCACTAGTGTCAAGTTTTCCCTCTTGCGATTTTTACTCGTCTCATACTCCTCTATATATATATATATATATATATATATATATATAATTTAGAGAGAAATTTTTTTTTTTCTTATAAGTCTTTTTTAAATTTTAAAATTATATGTATTATTTTTTTATAATTTTATTCCTAATTAAAAATTAAATTTATATTTTCAATTAATTTTATAGTCAATAAAATCATATAATAAATAAGATTATATTAATTATTTTATATTAAAATTAAAATATAATATTTAATTTATTAATTTTTATATTTTCTTTCAAAACAATTTATATAAAAGAATGAATGAAGTATTTCTTATATTTTAATGTAATTTAAATTTCATTGTCAGTTTTGGGTATAGCTTTGAAGTTGGAAACTTTTTGAAGGGTGGCGAAGACGATATTATGGACAAGATTATTGCACAGGTTGGTGATTACCAAATTATTATCCCCACTTATATTTTGATGATGTTGAAACTTAAATATTAAATTATTTTATATATTTAATGAGAGTTGCTTAAATAAGTAAGAGGGAGTGAATTGATTGTTTAACAAAATCAAAAATTAATCAAAAATTAAAATAGTAAAAGCAAATAAACTAATTCAATAATGAATGTACATGTATGTATAAATAAGTAAAATATAAAGAGTGTAAGGAAGAGAAAATTAAAGATTTATAGTGGTTCGGTCAATTTTTATCTACATCCACTCATCAAGATCACATTTGAATATTTTACTCCGATCCTTTTATGAGTGTAATATCAAATTCAAGTATTTAGCTTCACACTCAAAGATTTATAAGTATTTTCATGGGATCACACTCAAATCTTATACAAAGCGTTTTCGCAAGTTCACATTTCAAATCTTTACAAGTATTTTTCTCAAAGGCTCACACTCAACCCAATAGAAATACACGAGATAAGAAGAAGAAAATCTCATTTTACTTTTTCCCTAACTCTCAAATAATCAATGAGTTTTAACTAACTCAAAGATTTACAATTAAAAACTCACAATTGATGCTTTACAAATATACGCTATCTAAACCATATACAAGAATGATTTTAATGCAAAATCTTAATTCAATTATTTTAATTGTTGTTCTATTGTTTTTTAACCATTTTAAGTTTCAAAACAACTTGTATTTATAGCCCAACATCAAATATGACCGTTAGGATCTAAAATATAGTTGTTAGAATCATTTCCAACTGCAATATTTTGTATCAAAGTCGCAGGGGTTGTGACTGCTACTAAAGTGGAATTTTGCTAATTGACTTTTTTGAAATAACATCGCGCCCGCGACTTTTGGTGTCATACCCGCGACTTATTTTCTTCATATCTTAAGTTATACAATTCCAAATCATATATCAATTTTTTTTTTTAGAAACTTTGAGATGTCTACTATAATTTTGTAATTTATACAACTCCAAAATCTTTCATATTAATGTCTTAAAAAATCATAATATTTTATTGCTCTAATCTATAAGACTGTTTGAGTATGTTTCACTAATTTTTCAATTTCTCCTTCTATAGAGCTCAAAATTATTTGATTTTTTTTCCATATTAAAGTAGACTTCCAGACTTTAATTATATATAATGGCATGTCCAAATTCTTCTTTTATAATTTCCAACAAGGTTTATAAGTTACCCTATTAATTATGTCATAGTTTGTCAGCTTGAGTATAATTTCTTCAAAAATTCATATCTTCATTTTCCAGTATTTAATGCTCAATCCAATTTTTATTCCTAAAACTAGACATCCATATTTTTCTATCCATATATAGTTTGTCCTATTAGCTTCTCCCAATTTATACAGAATTTGATATCAAATCAAACTTTTGCAAGTGCACTCCATTAAGCCTTATGTGTTTAAGCTATATTTGAGCAATGATCATGATTTCTCATGTCTTAACAAACTCAACAAAATTGTTAGCTCAAATAATACATTTATATTGTTTTGTTTTCATCAAAATCAACATTAAACCCAAGGGGCCAACAATCTCCCCTTTTTTATGATAACAAAATCATGCATACAAGTGTTTATATAATTAAACAAAATAACTCATATAAATAAATACTAATGAAATACAAACACTTATACAAACTTCTCCCCCTTTTTAATATCATTAAAAATGTCAAGTTCTCCCCTTTTAAAAAATAATTTATATCAATTGAAGTACTAGAGGGAAAATAAACGAAATGATATCATAAAAATTGATACCAATTAAAGTTATAAAAATTTATCCCCCTTAATCAATCAAAAACATTCAAGGGGTGCTAAAGGGATCATTAAAGCAAAAATATTTTTCAAAACATATTTGAACTAATAAACTGTAACACCCATTATTTTTCTAAACAAACTTCGTGTATATTTTGGGTATAAATTTATTTTTATTGGCTTAATTAATTAATTTTGAAATAAGTATAAATATTTACTTATTAATTACTTATGATAATGATAGAAAATGAGTATAAACATTTTATGAGAAATATTGATTGAGTTATTGAAATTGCATGAGAAAAGGCTAAGTGTTAAAGAAATTGAGAATTTGAGTCTTCAGCGAAATTCTGTGAAAACTTGGGGTAAGGGTTTCCAGCCGGCATTGGCGAGCTGGCCTTGCGAAGAAGCAATGCCGAGCTGGCCTTGCGGAGATGCAATGCCGAGCTGACTTTGCGAAGAGGCAATGCCGAGCTGGTCTTGCGAAGAGGCAATGCTGAGCCGGCAATGCGAAGAGGCATATGTGAGCCGGCAATGCGAAGAGGCATGTGCGAGCCGGTAATGCAAAGAGGCATGTGCGAGCCGGTAATGCGAAGAAGCATTGGCGAGCAGAGATTTGTCGAGCTGGGTCTGGTGAGCCGGCAATTGGCGAGCTGGACCAGCAGAAATTGAATTTTGGCGAGGCGGGACGAATAAGTGCACAGTAACGGGATTTTAACAAATAGGCAGTAGCCTATTTATAAGAGGCAGTAGCTGATACTTAAAAACATTAAGTCATTTTTTTTTCTTTCTATCATCACTGAATTCGTTCCTTCTTCTTCCAAAGCCCGATCACTGTTCAAAGTCTTCCTCACCGATTCTCACATTTGCTCCACTGAATTTTCAGGATAAAATTTAGAGAATCATATATATGCTATCTGGGTTCATCCTCTTTCAGTCCATAGTTAGTGAGGAGGGGCTGGAAATATCGGCAGTAACAGTAAAGGATTTCTGCCGTGAATCACCATTTGAGGTATATGTTTATCTGTTGATTTTTATTGGTTAAATAGATAGTACTTGGATTGAAATGAATGGGTTTAGAATTATTTTGGCTAGATTAACTCTAAATAATGGAAATCCCTAAATTCTAGGGTTTATGTGAAACTTTGAATAGTGAATTGATGAATTAGTGATGAGATTCTTGAATTGATGA
>CANXYC010485707.1:0-13619 GCA_948193065.1 Aleurites moluccanus
GTTTCATGCCAAAGCATTTTGAACTGTATTGGTCATAAGGACCTAAACACATTACATATTCAATACAAACATACAAATCACTTCCTATAAGCTACAATTACCTATCAAATAACCATATTACATATACTTATCAATTTCACACACAAATTAAACAATAAACCCTAAATTTAGGCTTCAAACCATTCATCCCAAAGGGCTTAAATCATTCAAGCCTCATTTTTGCAATTAAACTTCACAACTCTATAATTAAACACACCAATTAAACAATTCCAAGCTCAATTGCACCAATTCAAATGAAAAAATCATAACAAATGCTTAATTCACAATTAAACCATTCAATTAACATCTATTCAACACCAATTACAACATCAATTGCACAATTGAAACAAAGAATCAAACTTTCCCCCAAACCCCTAATTTGGTTCGATCACTAAGCAATTTCCCTAAACAAAAGCAAAATTTCCCAATTCCAAGCATCTAAACAACATTTGAACATCCCCAAACACTAAACATCCAAAATTTTTAAACCTTACCTTGAAATCTTTGAAGTGGCCGAAACCCTAGGACTCCCAAAACACCACCAAACTGAATTTTTGAAGCTTGGATGAAGAAATGGAGAAGATAAGATGAATTAATCCACCAAAACTTGAAAGAAAACTTCAAAGCTCCAATTGCTTGTCAATGGCCGAACCAACATTTGAGGGAGAAGAGGTTTTCTTGCTTACATTGAAGAGGGAGCACAGTTTTGGATGGTGAAAGTAGAAAAACTAATTTGTTTTTGAATTGTTTAATGGTTAGTGGGATTTTGGCTATTGATCAAGTGCTTCAATCTTATAAAGGCAACTATAAGCTCTACACATGCATCCCTTGGATTTAGATGCACCAATACATGGTTCCATTGGATCATGATGCACCAAATTGCCACTAACTCCTCCCTCCATGTCTTTTATTCCAAATAAGTCCTACAAACTTCCAATTAAATCCCTCCTATTTATTTCCTTTTGCAATCAAGTCCGATTATTTTTCTAACCCAATTGAGCTATTTTATTTTATTTATTTATTTTATCATCCTCAATTTATTTTCCCCAAATAATTAATTAGCAATTAAACACACATGTAAACACACCAATTAAATCATATAACATTATATAACAATCAATCACATATAAACACATCAAATAAATCATATAACATATATAACAATCAGTCACATATAAACACCCCTAACTCCAACTAGTGTATAGGTGCTAGGGTTAGGGTCCCCAATTAGGGTTTCGGTGCTAGGGTTTCACATAAGATGTTACAAATGTGCACAAGGTCGACAATATTTTCTCATTACCCTATCAAATTGGTAGCTCTGTTATATCACCATAAGGTCAACATAAAAAGGAAACTTATCAATGGGCACCATTATACCACAATGGTATCCTCAATTTCAACACAACTCAATATCAATCAATTAATAGTAGTTAAGTAGCAATAGCTCATTAGAATCAATTAATGAGCCTAAAATCAATAAGACATCCATAATAATCAATGAAACAATAACCAAAGGTCTAACGAACAAAAATGGGAACAAACATATTTTAGTCATTTGTAGCCAAAAAGTTGACGCAATTGGCATACCATTGTCGCTAGCGATGATGGCATTCAAATGGTTGGCCTACAGAAATTTCGGTATGGTTTTGGTGCAATTTTGACATTGTCTCAAATATTAACAAATATGCACATGGAAAGCAATTTATAGGCAACAACCATAACTCAATAATCTTCATCAAAGACATCAAATAAGCAATGGAAACACAAGCCAAAAGCAAGAACAAAAACAAGGCAAAAAGGGCACAATTAAGGTTCGGCTAAGAACCCTTTTTCACCATTGGTTTCTAAATTTTAATTTATCAATTTGGGCAAGTAAATTGATGCATAGTAGACTCACCTAAACCTCCAAATTACCAAATGCTACGAATTTGCTACCAAATTCCTAAATCCTCGGTTTAGGCCAAATTTGACCATTTTTCCCGAATGAGTTTTCTGCAACGAAACGAACGTCAATTAAATACCGATTAATAACCAATTGACTTATTCTAAAGCCAATTTACTTATCCTAATCCATATACTCAAAATCAAATGTCACAACTTCAATTTTAGGGTTAGAAATTAGGAAAAATTATTTAATGCATCAATTGATGCAATTAAACCATTTACCCATTTCTTTCATCATCAATTTAACCTAATTAAACCAAAAAATCAAACAAATAAACACTTACCATTTTTTTTCCAAAATGGGCGAAATTCACTCTAGCTTTGTTCTTGATTTTTCTTCAATTTCTATGGTTAATTTTGGTTGTTTAAGGTTTGTATGGTTTTAGTTTATTGTTTAGAATAATTTCTCTTCACAAATCATCAAAGAAAAATCAAAGAAAAGAGAGGAAAAATGGTCATGGGAAAAAGAAATGAAAATGGCAGAAATTTGTTCTAAGTGTCCTTTATATAGTAGGACAAAATAGGCAAATTACACTTTAGTCCTTAAATTTTTCGAATTTTGCTTTTGATCCTTTTTCGCTCGGTAAATTATTCTGATAATTCCGTCAGGAATTAGAACTCAAAGTAAATATTTAAACATCATATAATTATTAATAATAATTAATAAAAATAGTTTCAGAGTCGTTTTGAAACTCAAACTGTCAAAATTTACTATTCGCCGAAAATACCGTTTTGCTCGTTTTTGCAGTGTTCTTTAATATTTTCTCAAATTTCTTTTTACTGTATTCACACATGAATATATATTATCAAATACCCTCAAACCAAATTCAAAAATTTATCTATCGACTGTTCCGCTATTTTTACAGCAGCGATATAGGTACCGACGATTTTCGAAAAATTTTCTTGTTTTCGCTCTAACTGATTTTCTAAAATTATTATTGATCATTTCGGTGATTTTAATCTATATACTAAGAATTTTATTTACTAACCTGTTATGCATTTCTAGGGTATTACATTCTTCTCCCCTTCAATTAAATTCGTGCTCGAATTTAAATTTGTACATACCTCAATGATGAAACAGGAATGGATATCTGCTCCTCATCTCCTGCTCATTCTCACAAGTGCTCTCCTCCATGGACTGGTTCCTTCAAAGCACTTTCACCATCGGGATCTCCTTATTCCGCAACTGCTTGACTTGTCGTTCAATGATCTCCACTGGAAGCTCCTCATATGACAAGTCTTCACTGAGATCCATATTATGAACCTCCAATATGTGTGAAGGATCAAACACGTATTTCTGCAACATAGAGATATGGAAAACCAGGATCTAGAGGGACCCTCTGAAACTGAGATCTCCCTCACCAAGGACTCATTAGAGGAAACCTTTGCCTTCCTGGTATCTCTATCCCTATCGCCGAACATCTCTAAAATCTGTCGAGAAACGCGAAAACTTACTCAGAATATGAAAGAAATACAGAATATTAACATATAACAAACAATAACAGCAAAAGACGACAAAAGGAATCCTATGCTCCATGGTATACTTAATTCTACCCCATTATGTACTTAGTTACTATTCCTCTATAATTCTGTCACTATTCATCTGTAACCTAGTGCTCTAATATCTGTAACCTAATTCTCTGATACCACTTCTGTCATGACCTGCTCTCGTGAGCCGTGACGGTCCTAGGGTACGGGAGATGTCAATGGCGACCGGCACCCGTAGAAACTAGTATCAATCACATTCATAATATATACACATCACAGCGGAAATAAAATTATCCTTCATATTGCAGCGGAAACCCATCATCAATTACATACAACATATATAATTCAAGAATTTCCTCACAAACTAATTGATGAATGGTTTGATGTAGAATTCAAGAATTGGCAAGGTTGTGCCTATTGGCTCCATTGGTGGTTTGTGAGGAAATTCAATTTTTAAAGCTATTTGGAAGTTTAAGTGAGTCTTATATGCATCCTTTAACATGCCTATATAATTGAAATTGAGATTGGAATTCATATATGAAAGTGCAATGTTGGCCGAACCAAATGTACTATTCACATGCCTTATATTTTGCTTGATTTTTCCTTGACTTCCATAGCAAATTTGATCCCATTTAATATTGTTTCTTTGATGCCTATTGTATAATTGCAAATGTGGCTTATTGTTGGTTGAGTTGGGCAAGTCAAATTTACACCCTAACCTAACCTATTGGTTTGCCATTGTATGCCCACCAAGTGTTTGTGAAAATGTCTAGTTCATTTTGCCTTTGGCCTATTGTTTGCATTCCATAGGCCTACCATTTGAATGCCATTGTCACCAGCGACGTTGGCATGCCAATTGGCCTACCGTTTTCCTTTGCCGAACCAACTTTTGTTCCATGTCTTTATTGATTACCAAACCACTTACCATTTTTGTATGTCATCTATTACAATGCCTTGAATCCTATTAATAACTGATTGATTGATATTGAGCTTATTGATATGGAGGATGCCATTGTTGCATAATGGTATCCATTGATATGTTGTTTCCTTATATTGATCCTAATATGGCTTGACAAAACTACCGATCCGACAGGGTAGTGGGAAAATACTATCGGCGATGTGCACATTGTATTATTGGTGCCCTGGCTAGGAGGGGTTATGGTCCTAGCTATAAGACCTGATCAGTCTTATGCTCATTGATATTGATATGCTACTAGAGACTATATGTTCACATATGGTCCATACTTATTCTACTGGAGATTGTATGATTTCATACAGTCCATCCCTTTATCTGTCTTTCCATATGATACCGAGCCTATACTTTATTCTTTGGTTATATTGTAACCTATTACTGATTTTGTATTCTGTTATCTGACCTATTGGTACCATTGATCCATTGTTACCTGCTATTTATTTGTTGATGCATATAGATTCACTAAGTATCTTATATACTAATCTTTTCTCTGTTTACCCATTTTAGGAGATGAGTAGATTGTAGAATCCTATCGTCTGTCATCCGAGGATTTCTGCTAGTAGTCCTGATGTATATATTTTGATTCTGTATTATTATTTTTATGTTCATAATCTAGCTGCTCCACGGGGTATGTATGGGTTAGCTAGGAAATGAACATGTATATATATATCTGATGATATTTGATGATATATGATGAGTATATGGTATATTATTATAACTATTGTAGTCAATTGCAGTAAATTATATAATGAATTACAGAATAACAGAATGGATGGTAATTAACTAAAATGGATAATATATTGTGGTTTATAGATTATACATGTGATACTGGGTTCTACGGGTATCGATCGCCATTGGCATCTCCCATACTCTAGGACTGTCATGATCTAGAAATGGGTCGTGACACTATGGAGGAAAATGTGATAGGCCTATGACAATATAAATAAGCATGTGAAACAAGAAGAAAAACAAGACAAAAATCAAAGGGTGAATAGTACTATAAGGTTCGGCCAGGAATGGAGAAAAATTGGAGGATTCTAATCAACATTCTAACACATTAGGCATGTAATTTGATGCATATTAAACTCACCTAGCATGCCAAATAGCTTTGGAAATTGATTTGCCACCAATTGCTTCAAATGAGGTAAAAATGGCAACTTTGATGTTCTTGATTTTCTATAGCAAATAAACCATAAATTAATCATCCATTAGCCTCCAATTAATATATTCTAAGCTTAAATAACATAAACTAACACTAAATCATATAGCCAAATAACACAACTTCCATTAGGGTTTGAAAATAAGGGAAAAGTGTTCAAATGCATCAGTTGATGCAATCAAACACAAAACCCAACTAATTCAACATCTAAATCATCTAAAAACCCAAAAAATCAAACAAACTAATTGGTTATCTTAATTGGAGATTCCACCGGAAATTTTCCTTCAATTTTTCCTTGGTTTTCTTTGTGATTTCAAGGAAGAAATGAGTTGGAACTGGAAGAACAAAGCTTGAATTCAAGTTTTCTTGGATTTTTCTTAAGAAAACAAACTTAGAAGATGGAGGAAAATGGAAGGTGATGGTTCAGCCACTCTAAGAAGGAAGAAGAAGATGACAAAATTTTTCCTAAGGCATTCTTAAATATTAAGTCAAAATGACAAATTATATTTTAGTCCTTAAACTATCAAGTATTCATACTTTGATCCCAACTTCTTCTGTAATTTATTCTGACAATTTTGTTGAAAATTGGATTTCAAAGTGAGGATTCAAAAGACTTATTTTTATTTATACTTAATAGTTCCAGAGCCATTCTGAAACTCAGACAGACCACTTTCCACTCTATCCCTCAAAGTTCTATTTATTTATGATTTTGCCATTACTTACTTTTTCAGTGTTTCTAAATATTTTTCACATCTTTCTTTTTACCATAATTACACATGCATATGTATGATTATTTACCCCTTGGTCAGAATCATAAATTTAATTGTTGCCTGGACTGCTATTTTCTCGATAGTGTTTTCAACACCGACGATTTCCGAAAAAGTATTTCATTTGCTTTCTAACTATGTCTCTAAAATTATTTCCAATCATTTCAATGCTTTAAACCATAAATTGAGAATTAAATCATGCATTCAAGATAGGGTTTCCTAGGGTATTACAATACCTATGTTTATTACTACTTCTATTGCTTATCTATTACTTAATTGCAGTCTCATTTGATTAAATTTACGAGCTACTGTTACTTGATGAGATCCTTATTATTTATTGATATTGATTGACTTGTTTCATGATCTTATTGCTTCCAATGAGATTTGACAGAGCTGCCTCTCCAACAGGGTAGTGGGTACATACCGTCGGAAATGTACACATTGTATAATGATACCCTAGTTAGGAAGGGTTAATGGTCCTAGCCATAAGACCTGATCAGTTTTATATTTATTGATACACGATTGATACATGTGATATGAGTTTTAGTTCTAGTTAGAAGGTATAGTGATTTTGTCTTTGGGTTATGTTTTGGAGTCAAATCAGGTTTTCTTTTCTTTTCCCTTAAAAATAAAGGTGGCAACTCTACAAATTTTAAAAATAAAAGATTAAAAATATAATTTACAAATATAAGGTAAAAGTTGCCTGTAGTGCGTAGCGCTCAGGCGAGGCCTCATAATTAGTGACTTCACTTAGGACAAAATTTTTTCTAAAAGTTAAGAGGACTACTAATTGATTCGAAATAAAATGAAATTTTTTGAAGTAACTTCTATTTTGGCTTTTTATTTAACTATCGATTTTGCGTGCATCACTTTGTATAACCAGTTACGAATCAAAATTTCGAATAGCGAGTAGCATCGACTTGGAAAATCTCTTTGAGTTTGTTGGGGATAGCAAAAGCATCCACTCCATGATGAATCTTCAATCTTTGTTAGGTACTCACATGTTGTTAGGTATATCATTGCCCAAGTATGACGAATACCCTTTTATCCAATCCACCTAGCCCTCATGTAATGAACTTAGATCTTGGACCTTAGGGCCCGTGTACCATAATACTATCGAAATGTCATCAAGAAACCTTTTTTTCATACCATGGTGATGCATCCATGCCATGTTTATAATAGTTAGACCAAGAACCAATGAGTCAAATCCTATGTGTACCAAAAGCCTTTTACCCCATGACCTAACTAAGATGACCGTGCTATCTTAGATTAGGGAACACATTTAAACCTTAGTTAAACTAGACCTAACCCATGATTCTTATCTTTTCAAGATACAAATGGTTGACTTACCCGGAACTTGTAATACCCCAGACAGAGCCAATTAGATTACAGTAAATCGGAGTATTGAAAAGTAGTGATTAGACAGTGACAATAATTGAAAATGTGAAAAACAATTATAGAAGCTATAATAGAATATAAGTAAATTTGAGGAATTAAGTAAATAGAATAGAATAGACAGAATGTGATAGAATGGTTAAAGTTAGATAGACACAAATAAATTGAGTTTATGAGAATTAATCAAATTAGTAAGAGAAAGTAAATAATCAAGCAATGACTTTTAAGAAAAAATTTGGTACAAAGATTAAAGACTTAAGAGTAAGCGAATATAGAGACAGTCATAGATTATTAAACAGATTAAATGAGAGTTAGTATTGGATGGCTAATAATGATAAATAGTTAATTAGAAGTTAGTTAGAATGAAAGAGGATGAAAATGCAAAGGATTAAGGTATTTAGGAAGGAAAAGTGAATTTTTCAAATTAAAGGCAAATGGAACCCACCAAATTTTGTCACTATTTACATAAGTTGAAAAGTCAAAAATTCTTGTCTTTTGACACTAGAGTGGGCCGACCATATATGGCTAAATATATTGAATTTTAGTTATTTTACTTAAGTTAAAAATAGTATATAAAATACCTTTACACATGAAATAAAATTTCCATACTTATCATCATTCTTCTTTTAGTTCTTTAAGTAAATAAGAGATAAAATAATTTTAACTTCTTCTTCATAAGAGGGTCGGCCACAAGTAGGTAAATTGACCAACAAAGTATATTTATTAATTGATAAAAAAGTGTTATGAAAAAAAAACAAGGAAATAAACCTTTATACATGTCAATTTTTGGTGAAAGAAAATTCTAATACTTATTGTCTTTTTCTTTCAAATTTCTTTTATGAGTTAAAGATAAAAATTAATTCTTATTCTTGTACATGGGACATCCGGCCAAAAGGCCATAATCTTGAGAAAATATTATTTGATTTACTTAACTAAAATATTGTAGGAAAATAGTAAAGACATGTGTTTATTTTTAAACCTTTCTCCATTTCTCTAGAATTTTCTATAATTCTCTACCAATTTCTATCAAGAATTTATTATATTTGTAATTGGATTTTTTATTATATATATATATATATATATATATATATAATATCTGCAATTTTTTTTTTAATTAAATTGTATATTTGAAGAATTAATTAATTGCAAATTTGAATGTTTGAGAAATCCAGAAATTTCTAGTTGCAGTTGCAGGATTTTGTAAGGCTGATTGCATGATCTTAAAAAAATAATTTGGTAAAGTGTAAAACATAAAAGTTGTGTATTTATGTCTTATCTTCAATTTTGTATAATGGCTTGGAAAATTCTGTGTGTGAGAGGAGTTATGTCTCTTTGAGCAGGTCTAGTTTGGTTTAGTGTTTTTGCAAGAAATCTGTGTATGTTTGAATTTTCTGGGAATGACTGAAATAGTTTAAGCCAAAGGTGTAAACATGAAAAATGTTTCTTTATGTGTTATGTTGTTGACTGTACAATTTTAGGAATTTTGGATAAGTATATCTCAGTGGAGAATGGAAATTATCAGACTTGTTCGGATGGATTATGGGGCAGTAAGTCTGGGTGATATTTAGAGAGTCACCATGGTCTATGTAGTTGCTTTTGTGATTTAAATTTAGGATATGTTGAGCCTCTGTATGTTTATTTTTAGTGGCAAAAAGAATCAGGAAGTTTGGATGTTTGTAGCTTATTTCCAAGATGGTTAAGTATAAGTTGTCCAGGAAAGGTTTCAACTCAGCAGAGTTTTGGTGTTGCGAGCCGGCAATACGAGCTAGCGAAGTGGTGAAAAGAGATTGCCGAGGTAGCAATTGGTGAAGAGGAATATGTGAGGTGGCATATGCGAACAGGAATTTGGCGAAGAGGCTGATAGGCGAGCAGAAGTTTGGCGAAGAGGATTAGGCGAGGAGGCATTATGCGAAGAGGGAGATAGGTGAAGCAAGTTGGCAAAGAGGTATTGCTGAGGTGGCATGTGTGAGGCAGCATATGCAAGGAGGAGTTTGGTGAGGCAGCGTATGCGAGGTGGCATATGCGAAGTGGGATTCGCGAAGTGGCTTATGCGAAGTGGCATTTCCGGATAAGATTGGCAAGCTGGGAAGTACGAGTTGGAAGTTGCGAGGTAGCATTGCCAAGTTTGGTTGGCAAGGTGAGCTGGCGAGCAGGAATTTTGGGCAGTGGCCTATTTAACCCAGTGTCCAGTAGCGATTTTTTGCACGCTTTTATTTCTTCTTTCTTCGTTCTTCTTCTGTCTTTTCTCATATCAGTTCCATTTCTTGTCTAAGGCATTAATACTCAAAATTAATGCATTAGATCTTTAGATTATTCTATTTCAAGGCATAAATCATCAATTTTAAGCAGAATACCTCAGGAATTTCAGTGTTGGAGAAATAAGGTAAATTTTCTTTCAAGGTTATTTTATTTTAGATTTATTTAAGTCTGTTGGTTAGAATAATTAATTATGGGTGTATAGAATTTATTGTAAGCATTTTAAGGTTATACATTGTAATTAATGTTGGAGAAATTAGAATTAATAGACTATCATGAATAGTAGCGTGAACAATAAATCCGAATTAAATGCAGATTTTTCTTTAAGAGATGAATTAAATTGATGTTAGAAATTAAGAATAGAAACTCTAAGATGGTTAAATGTTAAGGAATCATGTTGAGTATTATTGATTAAGAAAAACCCTAATTTTGAATATTTTGAAAAATTTTCTTAGGAGGAGAAAATCAAAGTAATTGAGGAGTTTGGAGTTGAGCAATTTGTTAAAGGAAATTCAAGGAGAAATTGTGTTAAGGTAAGTATGAACATTGCATTTGTTTATTATTTCTTGAGATTATATGACCGAATATTCATAATACTAAACCATACAATTCTTGTATACTTGATGTTATATTATTGAACTATTAATTGACGATTTTATTATATTATAAAACAGAAATTTATAAATTGTTCATGAGATTACCATGTATATATATATATATATATATATATATATATTATAAGTGACTTGGTCAATCTTTTTGGATCGAGTTCACATGATTCTTAGATGTTAAGAATTGATTGAAATTGAGATATATATAGTTTGTCTTGTGACCAATATATTTCTTGTGAGATTGAAACCATATGACCCTATGGATAGAACGCTCTTCCCAATGAGAGTAAATTCATTGGTCCATCATGCACTTTGTGAACCTAGCTGGTAGGGTTATGTACCAGTGTTCCACCTAGAGGGGACCATGAGCTCTAGGCGTATGCCTGGCCAAGCATGCGTTTGCGATAAGGTAGCAAGGACTACCGATGCGCTCTATTGTGATAAGTAGCATGGTTACTGATGCACTCTGTAGTTCTACCATGTTATTTGATGGTGCTATTCGATTGTGAGTAATTCTGTTTCTTATAAGCCTAACCATATAATGAATCTTACCCATATTCTTGGTAAATTGATAGTTCCTTTGGATTGATATATATATATATGTATGTATATTTCTTTCATATTTCATGTTCATATCTTACTGAGTTGAAGGCTCACTCCTTTTCTGTGGATTTCAGGTGATAGTGTAGCTCATGAGGGAGTTAATAGAGAAGATCAAGCTTCTTGACTCATTCTCCCAAGAAGCCTTCATTGTAATAATTTTGAGATATTTTGTATAATCATTGTATGCTATTATGGTTCAATATATATTGGGAGTATACTCTAGAGCTTCGAAGTTAGTCATTGGGGATGATAATATTTGATGTATTAATTTGTTATTTTTGGGTTACCCTTGTTCCTTAGTGATGTGGGATACATCTTTTGATCAGTAAGGAACAAGGGGGAATTATGAAATGATACAGTAAAGAAATGAATTATGCTTATATGGATTATGAAATGATATTTTATGATATTTATAATTGATATAATTGTGTATGAGATCCTAGATATATGAGTTCTATAGGTTTATGGTGGCCTTAAGCCTACCCTTGCCCTAGGACCATCGCACCACTGGAGTTGGAGTGTGACAGAGGTGGTATCAGAGCTATAGGTTTATAATCCTTAGCATAGAAGATAGATAGAGATGCATGAGCACTAATATAAGTGTTGATTAAGATAACTTCGGAGCATAGGATTTGTGTCTCGTTCAATTGTGTCTTCCTTTGGTATATATCTGCGTTAAGTATGCGTAGTGAGTCTGATAATATTTGTTCTTCTTATCAGTATCGAGATGCCTCCACGTCGCGGCAGAGGACGAGGTCGAGGCCATCCTAGGTGGGATTTACCTTCTGAAGAAGGTTCTGTAGGCGGTAATGGAGGTGATGAGGTTCCTCCTGTGTTATCAGTGGATGTGGCTCATATGGCACAGCAGTTAGACTAGCTGTAGAGGAACTATGCAATGATAGCTGAGTTCATTACTCAGCAAAGGCAGCAGCAGGTACCTCCAGTGCAAGTTCCAAAAATTCCTATTCCTCCGGTAGTTACACCACTGGTAGTGCATCAAGGGGAAGAGGTATCATTTGAAAGATTTTTAAAGCTTAAGCCCTTAGAATATAAGGGGGAAGTGGATCCTTCAAATTTCCTTGAGGAAATCGAAGAGAAAGTTCAGACTGCGGATTCTGGACATAAGAGCTATAGAGTTTGTGAGATATCTGATGAAGGCTGAAGCAAAGGATTGCTTCAGAAGAAGCATTTCTGGTATGCTTCATGAAAATGAAGATTTATCATGGGAGAGATTCAAGGAAATGGTGCTTAATGAGTTTCTTCCTGAGAGTGTGAGTGAAGCCAAGTCTCTAGAGTTTGAGAGATTAGTTTAGACCCCTGGCATAAGTGTCTCAAAGTACGCCAGGAGATTCAGTCAACTTAGTGAATTTGCTCTTGTTTTGGTGCCTATAGAAGTGGCACGGATTCAGCGGTTCCGCAGAGGATTGATGGCTCCATTGTTTAAACTTCTAGCTACTCTGGAATTTGATTCATACTCTAAGCTGGTGGACAAGGCCAGAATAATTAAAAATAGGGAGATGGAAGCCAGATCAGAGAAGGTTGAGAAGAAAAAGTTCAAGGCTGATAGTTCTTCCAAACCAGACATAGGATGAAGACTATGGTAGTAGCCCATCAGTCAGCTTCTAGAAGTGGGTATAGAGGACCTTCAGGGAGACTATAACAGAGTCAGACTACTCCTGGACCTACTTCTCAGATGAGCCATGGTTCAGCTAGCTTTGCATCACCCAGGACTCCTAAACCTCTGTGTCCTACATGTGGCAAATTTCACAGTGGTTCTTGCCATTATGCATTAGGAGCTTGTTTCAAATGTGGACAACAAGGTCACTTTCTCAAGAATTGTCCATAACCACCCTTTAGAGGTAGACCTTAGGCTTCTCAGGCTACAGTGCAGATGAGTAGAGAGAGGAGCATCAGTCAGCAGCCAGGAGGAGATAGAGGTATATTAGGCAGGACTGTTGAGGCTGGCAGAGGATCAGGTCAGCACAAGGCTCAGGCTTCTGGATCGACTCCTATGGGTAGAGGCAGAAAGAGAGTTTTTTCTCTGGCATAGCATGAAGCCCAAGCATCTAACACAGTGGTTATAGGTATTCTTCCGATTCAAGCATTGAATGCTAGAGTATTGTTTGATTCGAGAGCTACACATTCCTTTGTGTCATCGTGTTTTGCTAAGAAGTTGCATGTGACTTGTAAATTGCTTGAAAATGTGTTGGTTGTTTCAACTCCTTTAGAGGAAGAGATTGAAGTCCAGAACTCCTATCCATCCTGTGTGGTTAGCATAGGTGGCAAGAGCTTGAATGTGGATTTGATTGAATTGCCAGTGTTGGAGTTTGATGTGATTTTGGGCATGGACTGGTTATCCAAGCACTATGCCATTATAGATTGTA
>CANXYC010485711.1:0-21381 GCA_948193065.1 Aleurites moluccanus
ATGAGGTTTGAAGGGGTGCTTCTTCTCCACATTCGCAAATCGGTGTTCCATATATAGTCACAAACTCAGCAACGCCATAATCATCGCCTGAGGAAGTCATAATACTTAGCTTTGATAAGAAACAAACGATTTTACCAGGTACAAAAAAGAAACAAATGATTTTCTGCTTTATTTGATCTAAGGTTCTTAAATATATAAAGAGTCAAAATAGAAAGAAGATGAGATACAGTGGGTTCAGAGAGAAGAGATTTTTTTTTTTGAAATGCAGACACGCACTGAGAAAATATTTTGGGGTGAGTTGGCATCCGACGAGTGGTGTTTTAAGTTAAAAAATACCACGTGTATATTCCATTAAGGAAATAGACAGAATATTGACAGAAGTACTTTTAAGTGACCGTTGTATATAGTTGGATGATTTTTAAATAACAAAATAAAATATAAGTACCATTATGTGCGCGAGTCATAAGTTGGAGTACCACGTGTGAAACTTACCTATATATGATTGATATATAATGACTTAGAGGCTTACTCATTGTCCAGTGCTACTGTCAGTCAAATGGATGCTAGCTAATTTAGTTTAGAGATGATTGAGATCTTATATTTGAATATAAAAAATAATATTTGAAATTAGACAGTCAGATATGGGATCGGCTTCCTGAATTAGAATTTAAAGTGATTTATGTGGAGTAATTCTCATTATTTGATAATTTGATATTTTTATATGATTATATGATTTGATAAATTGTACCTTAAGGAGATGTATGAATTGATTTCGTGAAAGTGTGATTGAATTGTAATAAATGAGCATATTATATTGCATAATTAATTTGTATGTAAGTGTTAAGTTACGTTATTTTATAATTCACTTCTAATAACCTATTTTTTCAGCTTGCAGGTAAATATTAGAAGTTAGATTATTGTCGAGTCAATTTTATCATTTATTTTTCTGATAATGAAAGTTTTATATTAAGTAATTTTTTTATTCTTTTTATAAATTAATTTAGAATTTTGTATTGTTATATCCTGTGCTAATTTTTTATTTCTAATTTTTTAAAAATTAAATGGTTTGAATCATAAAATAATTAGTTTTATGAGAGTTATTATTATTATATGATATTTTTAATATATAGCAAGGTGTTAACTTTATTATGAATTCAGAAAATTTTATATTTTTTTATTTAATATTATTAATCACGTATTATTGAATTCAAAACGTGATATATTTTATTTTTAATGATGCAATTAAATATTTTATATGTAATTTGATATAAATAAATTCAAATTCAAATGGAGAATTAAGTTACAAACTTTTTTTGATTGATTAATGATATTATTGACTATTTTTTATTTTTTTAAGTGTTTAATTCTTAATACCCATAAACAAAACATAATCATTTATAACATCACTATTGCAAAAACGTTGAAGGATGCGTCGGGTTTAAGTATTTTAAATAACTCACTAATATATTTTGAAATTATAATGGATTTAAATTTAAATTTTAAATAATTCACTAATATATATTTTATATAAAAAATTTAAAATTAAATAATCTGTTTTAAAAAATAAAAAATCAAAGGAAACTTAAAGATTAGTTTAGGATTTTTATAGCTAGACAACTAATAGTTACCGGTTGAAAAAATTAATAATTAGAAATTTCAATTGCAGTTTTAATTATTAAAATTATTTTAAGATGTTATTATTTGAAAAAAAAATTATTAAATAAATTAAAAATATATTATTTATAATTACATAATCCACATAAATATAATTTTTCTTTAATTATACGTAAATTTATTTTTAAGTGAATATTTATTTCTCTTTCATAATTTCTCATTAAACCATCCAAAAATAAATAAATAAAAAAATAAATCTCTCTCTCTGACATCCCACTGCTTTACGTCGACCACACCACCGACATCTAGCGACTGTTCAACTAATCCAATAACCACCACCGCATTAATCACCGCCAATCCTTCTCTTTACATGAGCTTAATCTAATTTGCTATATTAAACACTTTCTTTATATGCGCTTTTGTATTTGCTCTTTAACTGTAATTTCTTATTGGTATTCAGAGTGTTTTCAATGACAATCCTTGAAACGCCGGAAAATTTCACGGATGCTACCACCAGCGGTGGTGCTGAGTCCTCTTCCGATCCTAACCTTTCACTTCGACGGAGGAGGACTGCTTCCAACTCTGATGCAGCTGTCGCGGAATTGGCTTCCAAGATTGATGAGTTGGAATCTGATGCCGGAGGGGGCCAGGTGATTAAGGATCCTGGAGCAGTAATGGATTCGGAGACTTTGAAAAGTAATGGAAAAGATTGCGGAACAGATAAGGATAATCGTGGAGGATTCGATATTAAATTCACGTATCGGCCCTCGGTGCCGGCTCATCGGGCGCTCAAGGAGAGTCCGCTTAGCTCTGATAATATATTTAAACAAGTACGGATTAAAAAAAAAAAACTTTATCCGCTTCTTAGCTGATTAACGCTTGAATTTCCCATTGAATTGATTTATGGCAATGGGTAAGTAAAAGTTCATGAGGTACTGGTTTCTAAGTGGATTTCTTTGTTAGCTATAAATGAAATTTGTTTAATCTTTTGACTTTTCTTTGTTTTACTATTAATGGAAGTTTATTTGCATTTGTTTAGATTTTATTTTTGTCTAGTGATTGATTGTACTAAGTTGGTGAAGTTATGGTTTTGGGACCATTTTATGATTTTAAGCTGGTTTGAGAATCTTAAATAAGTTGGTGGTAGTTACATAAGTGAGAACTTGAATTAAGAACTTTTAAATTCCAGTTTTAAGATGGATGCATAATTCTTAATTAATTAGTATTTACTTTTTGTCAGAGTCATGCAGGTCTATTCAATCTCTGTATAGTAGTGCTTGTGGCGGTTAACAGTCGGCTTATCATTGAAAATATATTGAAGGTTTGTCTTTTCTATTTGCACTTTGCACTTCATAGCAGAATAGTTGAATGGCAGTTGGTACATTCTTTTTTTTTTTTTTTTGGGTTGGGTCAAGGAAACAAATGCTTACAATTTATGGTATGAAATGGTTTTGCAGTATGGTTGGTTAATTAAGACTGGTTTTTGGTTTAGTTCAAGATCGTTGAGAGACTGGCCACTTCTTATGTGCTGGTAACATTACCTTCGCAGCTTTCATTCTATTCAATCTGATAAAGATAAATAACAATTTTATTTATGCATATGTTGTTTGAGTTTTTGGGTTCCAATTAATTTTTGACATGAGACATGCTATGCGTTGTGGCTTCTATTGCAGTCTTACCCTCCCAATATTCTCTCTTGCTGCCTATCTAGTTGAGAAGTTGGCCTGTCGGAAATATATATCTGCACCTGTAAGTTTTCCTTACCCAACTATTTCATATATCTCTAAAAATAGGCTGGCTTACTAAAGAATACCAAAAAAAATAATTCCAGTGAAGATATTGAGCTGGTTTGAAATTAATTTCTACTTCAATATTGTAGGCTGTTGTTTTCCTTCATATTCTCATCTCTTCGTCAGCAGTTCTATACCCAGTTTCTGTGATTCTCAGGTTTTTTACTTTGCTTTGCATTTTTTTTTTACTGCAAAATTTAGCCACATGTAGCTTTCTGTTTATTACAGTTCAAAATACTGTTGTCATATCTATTTCTTCTTGATTAAATTTCTTTATTCTATGAAAAAAAATATATTGAACAGTTGCATTCCACTTCAAATCACTTAAAGAATGTGAGAAGTATGAGAAAGTTCTGTTGAAAGCAAACATTGTTAGAAACACATACTGGATCTTAAATGATTTTGATAAGGAATTGAACATCTTGTAAATATTTATGGTCGGTAGCCAGAGTTGCCTGCATTCCGTAGCTTCTTTTGTGTCCCCCTCTCTGGCATTGCAAATTCTTAAGTTTTGCAAAATTTTCAGTTTGCCTTTAAATATTGGATTTGGCTTCCTTGTCTCCATCTCTCTTCTTCTCTTGGATTTGGCTTCCTTGTCTCCATCTCTCTTCTTCTCTTGGACTTGGCTTCCTTGTCTCCATCTCTCTTCTGCTCTATCTATATGGAGAACACCAGAAAGATTATGTGATATTAGGTGTTGTGTATGTTGTTAAATTCCTTTTTTTTTGGCATTATATCGATGGAATATTTTATATCCTGCAGTTGTCTTTGTAATCAACAAGGGTGTTAAAATGCTTAATCATTCTTCTTACTGATTTTTGCAGTTGTGAATCTGCTGTTCTGTCCGGTGTCACATTGATGCTCTTTGCTTGTATCGTGTGGTTGAAATTGGTATCTTATGCGCATACAAACTTTGATATGAGAGCAATTGCTAACTCAGTTGATAAGGTACAAAAGTAATTCTTTTGTGAACTCAATTGATACTTGCTTGAAAATGTTCTTCAGTTTTTCTTTACTAGAATCCATATTTTTTCCCCACCCCCACCCAAGGAATAAATTTCTTCAGCCTGGATGGATTTTCCATCTGCAACAATCTTTATGAACAAAATGGTCATCTCTCATTCAATGTAGTTCTGCTCGATGGCAGGGAGATGCACTATCCAATGCTTTGATTGCCGAGTCCTCTCATGATGTTAGCTTCAAGAGTTTGGTTTATTTCATGGTTGCTCCCACATTGTGTTACCAGGTAGCTGATCATATTTCTTCCATCGATAAACTGAGAAATTTTTGTATTTGCAGTTATTTAAGAATATCAATGCCCATTGGCTCATCTTGGCATTACTTGCTCATGATGTTTCTTTTAATTTAACTATTTTAAAGTGTGTTGCAATTATTTTACTATTTTTTTTATACTTCTACGCATAAGATGATTGGCACAATTATTTAAAATTATTAATTTGATTTCTAGTGGTACCTCGTGTTTTCTAGCTCATCATTTGACCTATAGAAGCACATTAACTGAGGGGAGGCACACTTTGTCAATTAATTTTTGTGATATTTTAGGACAGACCCTTTCGGTAATTTGAAGATAGGGGTTGGGAGGTGGTCTTATAGGTAGTCACTAGAATGTCTTGTTTGTTCCCTAACATATGAAGTGCTTTGGTTATCTTGACCTTGTAAAGGGTCTCTAATTCACCTCTTTGATCATTGTAGCCAAGTTATCCTCGAACTGCATCCATTCGAAAGGGTTGGGTGGTTCGTCAATTTGTCAAGTTAATAATATTTACAGGATTCATGGGATTTATCATAGAACAAGTAAGATGAAATCTATGTTCAAATCTAGCTTTCCATCTTCTTTTTTACTGTTTTGGGAAATTGGCTCATGCATTTTTGACATGGTTGTGGCTTCATCTGCAGTATATCAATCCTATCATTCAGAATTCACAACATCCTTTAAAAGGGGATCTCTTATATGCCATTGAGAGGGTTTTGAAGCTCTCAGTTCCGAATTTGTATGTCTGGCTTTGCATGTTCTACTGCTTTTTTCACCTATGGTGAGTTCATTTTTTTTTCTTCCTAAATCTCATGAAGCACATTTCACCAAGTTTTAAATGTTTTCAATGATTGCCATGAAAGTTGCATTTTTCTTCTGATGTCACAGAGGTAATAGTTGTTGGATCTTGCAGAGGTGATAGTGGAATATAGCAGTTGTATTTTTGTTTACCTCATACAATTTATGCGCAATTAGTTATTCTGGTAACTTGCTTAGATCACTCAGTGCCACATATTTGGCTGATTTTTTAGTTTTATAAGCTTTGGTTATAATGATTGATTGATGTAATAAATTTTGCAAATCCTTCATTGAATAATGTACTTAATTGACCATTAACCCAAAATGAATTTGCTTGTAATTTTTCCTACCCAACAACTCAATTTGAATTGTGGATGAACTGTGAACCTCTTTGGTTGTACCGTTGTGGGAAATTCATTAGAACTATGCTATTTTGTGCTCTTTGTAGAATTTGGTATAAACATATTGTTTCTCTAGGAAGAGAGAGAGGAACTATAGGATTAGGTTCATCTCTTATATAAGCTTTGATTCTTTCAACCAAGACAATATTTGAAGTGCATTATTGTTGCATTGGAAATGCAGGTTAAATATACTTGCTGAGCTCCTTCGCTTTGGTGATAGAGAGTTCTATAAAGATTGGTGGAATGCAAGGACAGTTGAGGAGGTAAAAGTTTATAATTTGGGTAGTGTTTTCCTTTGGGCATCTTTCAACAATTCTTTGCTTATCTCAAATGTAAATGTTGGCATGCACCTTTGCGGATTTGTGGCTTTCATCAGTATTGGAGAATGTGGAATGTGGTATGTTTCTTTACCTAAAAATAATGCATTTTATTAGTCTTTGTTCAATGTAGAAGATTGTTGTATTAATATCTTTGGCTCTTTTATTTTATTTTATTTTTTGGGTTGCTGTTGTAATATATGTACCTTGGTATATCACATTCACACTCATTCACTTGCATATTCAGATATTAAAATCTTGTTTGAGATCTACTACATGCTTCGTTTTGGAACTCTAGTATGATCAGTCTATGAAATTGTTTAAGCATCTTTAAATGATTTAAATTTTTTTTAAAATCATGTTAGCATTGTCTTTGGATTAGAGAATAATGTGCTTTACAATGTTAAATTAAGCTACAATTTTTAAATTTTTGTAGAATTTTACATTTGGGTTGGTTCATTAGGGTGTCAAGTATCCATGTGCATGTGAATAGTCATTTACAAGTGTGCTTTTTCTATAGGTTGTTGAGTTCTAATTGTATTGTCAAATTTGGTGATAATAAATGCCAGATATGCTGGTATTACAGAAAGAAACCTGCGTACATGCATGCACAGAAACATGCACTCACACGCACACACGTATGTAAAGGGTTGGTCAATCTTGTTACTGATGGAATCCTATTGATTGCAGCCTGTTCATAAGTGGATGGTACGCCATATCTACTTTCCGTGCTTGCGGCATAAAATACCAAGGGTAATTCTGCCTCTCACTTCAGAGTTCAATGAGTTCTTGATTGTTGCCATGAAACTGATGTTTCCTTTTGATTTATTATTATCTCTGCATTTGTTACCATTTCATAATTTCCTTCTGCTAATCCTCTGCATTTGTCACCATTTCATAATTTCCTTCTGCTAATCCATGATGGGAGCTTTACTGTGCACCATGTACATGCATCAATTTGATTTCAAAATTTTATAAAACCTTGCATAGAGTTTGATGTAGGGTGCATGAGGGCTTTCATAGTTATGAATTAACATAGAGTCTCACATTTTATTTTATTTAAAATGGAAAGCAATGGTTTCATTTTAAAATATTATTTCAAGGGTATTTTTCAAGGCTTTAAAAGCTGTAGAACTAGACTAAAGGCCCGTTTGATTTAGCTGTTCATAGCAGTTGTTGCTGATAGCTGATAACTGGTGGCTGATAGCTGGTGTCTGTTACCTAATAGTTGATTTTTGCAAGTGTTTGATAAAATTATTATTAGCTGTTAGTTGTTAATATGTTAAATGACTATTAAAAATAAATATTAATATTTATCTTTTTATTTAAATATTATTTTTAAAAGGATAATTTTTTATTTATTTAAATAAGTAGAAAAGCTCCAAATTGGAGATTTTGTAAATAACAGTTGTTTGACTACTTAACAATTACCTAACAGTTATCTAACAGCTAACAGTTACCATTAACCAAACAAGTTTGATGCAGCTGTTGGGAATGAAAAAACTAACAGCTATATCATAGTTCTGTCAAATACCTACTAAAAAGAAGAATGATGGTTGTTACAGTTTAGGGATTGTTGAGGTGTGGGTAGGATAGGATTAAAAATGATATATATATTATGCAAGTAACTACTGCCGTTTTGGCAACTGTGAAAGCTATTACAACTAAGTATTGGAAACTGTCTATGACAAATACTGGATGATATTTAATTATTTATAAATGTTGCTTTTGTAGAAATCTTGATAACAGTTCTTTTAGAACATCTATATCTGATAAATGTGCCCTGGTGTTGATTTTAACCATCTAAGGCTTTAGATTCTTCGTCAGGCTATGATGTTTATCGTATAAATTAAAACAAAAATGGATAGAAAATAGCAAATATCTTGTATCTGTTGATATTAATTTCAATTCTCCTTGAAAAGGTGTTAGGTTAAAGTGTAGGCCCTTAGGGGTAAGTATGAACCGCTTGTGTCTGAATGACTAGCTTTTATCTGTCATATCTTCGAAATTGAACAACCTACATGGATCTTCGAGATTTAATGGCCTGCTTGTTATTTGACCAAACATGTTCTTGTGGTTTTATGTAGTTAAACTCAACCTTATTACCATTTTTTTCGGTTGTCAGCTCATAATTGTTCCATTTTTTTTGCAATGATGCAGGCGGTGGCCTTATTAATTACTTTCTTCGTTTCTGCGCTATTTCATGAGGTATGGGAGGTTGACTTTTATGTTGCAATTTTCAATTATCCAGTTTTTGATGTCACAGCAACAAGGCGATGGGTTGCTTTATATGTTCATTTTATGTACTTGCTGTACAAGAATGAAAATGTTGTCCAACGCGCATACTTGCTGTGAGTTGAAACAATAGATTTAGTATTGTCAGGTTTTTCTGTAGGATGTCAGGTGCTGGAGTGACTTATGTTTTGAACTTTTAGGAAATCAATTTCCATTATGAAACAGATGGTTTTGCGCAATATCATGCTTGAGAATTGCACAAGAATCATGATAGGATATGGAAGAGTAAGTAACCTTCCTCTGGGAACAGTATACAGTCAGCAGCTAATGTTTGTGAATTAATTCAATAGTAGAAATGCTGGCATCTATCAGTGAAGTGAATTGGTTGGCTATGATGAGGACAGAGAGAAACCCAAATGGCGAATTCCCAGTATTTGTACAATAATTGGCAGGGTTGGTGAGGGTCTAATGTTCTAGAAATAAGTGAAAAGGGAAAAAGCAGAGTAGTAGATGGATAGTTAAAAGAAGAAAAGATTGTTTGATATACCTTTACTATTTTACACTGTAAAATATTGCATTTGACACTGACAAATGCTAGATGTTAAGATAGAGTGTCTTTCATGCTGATTGGATAGCTTGGTAATCTCTGCAAACATCAGTTGCAATTGAAAATCATCATTTCTCTCACCTAGATTCTCATGCCCATGTCAGAGGGTAAGAAAATGGCTTTTTTTTTTTTTTTTTTTTTTTGAGAAATAAGAAATATTTCATTGCACCATAAAACTTGAAGAACCGGCTTCCAAAAACAAAATGTTTGCCAACTTTGGTGGGGGATTAGAAATGTTTTTAATAGATTGCGATTATGATTTAGCTGAGATTAATGGGTTCAACTCATACCTACACAGCCATGCTTCCAGTCTTCAGGTTGAAACAACTTTGTCAAAAAGTATTTTGCAACTTATTGTTATTGCAGCTTGTAGTTACCTACTCGTTTTAGCATCATATAGTGATATGCCTTTTAAGTTCCTTGATTTAATTTTTTTTTTTTTTTTTTGCTTGCATTTACAGTTGTGCATTGCTGTTCCTTGCCACATATTCAAGCTCTGGGCTTTTATTGGAATAATGTTTCAGGTAATCTATAGAAGTTTATTTTACTTAGAATTTGGGTTCCTGCATGGAGATCCCAAGTTCAAGTCCCACTGGGGTGGGGTGTGAAAGGACTACCTTCTATCATGTTGGCCCTGAGACCAGGTCCACTGAGCCTCCTGATAGATTTAGGGGAAAAAATTGTTTTGCCCTAGAGTGGATTGAAGTTATACAGAACAATGAAATTTGCTCTAGAGTTGATGTTAATGAAATTTGCTGCTTTCCATGTTTGAATTAGATTCCTTTGGTCGTGATCACAAATTACCTTCAGAACAAGTTCAGAAGCTCAATGGTAAGTTTTGATTTTTTCACATATTATTTCCCAAATTATTTTAGCTTATTTATCTTATCATACTTCTGAGACAAAAGTGAACAATAGTGAAATGTGATTGAAGAACAGAAATAGCTGCTAACTGAGCATTAGCACTCATCAATGTGGTTTTCTCAACAGTTAGCCAAGAAATCCTTTGCACACAGAGGCAAAGGCATGGAGCTCAAACCCGGGCTTATAACATATTTAAAGTGTATAGTTTGCTATGCTCACTCTGGGGATTTGGCCGAGTCACTATCTATGTCCACCTTTTCGGCTTATGTTATTCTGTTCTCATTCTCTATCCCCATTTTTTAATTTGTGCTGCAAAATTGTAGGACCTGAACTAACATGACAGTAACACTTGGTGTCCTACAAAAATTAGCTAGATTCCAATTTTGCTATTCTGGCACTGTATAATTGTTGGAGTCTAATCTTGTCAAAGCCTTTTAAGTGGGTGTTACATGATGCTACTCCTTTAACATGACAGGTGGGAAACATGATCTTTTGGTTCATTTTCTGCATTCTTGGTCAACCAATGTGCGTGCTGTTGTATTACCATGACCTAATGAATCGAAAAGGGACTACCGAATCAAGATGACACTAACTCATCGGATGATAGAGTTTATATAGAGATGGGTTGCTTCCCATATATTATGCACAAGATTCCTGTTCTCGTATATCAAACTGTCCCACGGCGTTGTTCTCATCAGAAGAGTGGGTTAATTAATTAATGTACAAGCAATTTTGAAAGTATAATAACTGGCAGGGACTAGTGCCCGACTGTAGTACTCGGATTATAGAGGTACTGTCAATCATTAGTGGAAAATTGTAAATGTATAAAATATATATATATATATATATATATATATTGCTCATTAATAAGTTAAAAGTTGCGGTAGTGTCCGTTTGGCACAGTTTATGGAAAGGAAAAAATAACATTTTTGGGTGAAAAGCTGATTTTGATTCAGTTTATAGTGTTTGGTAAATATCAAAATTAATAAAATAATTATCTGGATAGCTAAAATTCAACTATTTGGATAAGTTAGAAATTGAAACTTTTCAAAATAGCTGAATTTTAGATTAAACGATTCTTATGAGTTTATAAGCAGTTTTTATATTATATTTTACCAAATACAAACATACAGTTAATTATTTTTAAAAGTATCACTTTTAGGAATAGAATTTTTTTTCATATGAAAAGCTATTGTCATAAACTGTGTGAAACTAGACCGTAGTATTATCTGTTCTCAAATTGCTTATAAATTGCATTGTTTGATATTGTATTATTTGATGGTTTAGTGTCTGCCAGTTTTCTCTTGGTTTTGATTCGGTCATCCGGCCCTAATGTTTTAGGGGTATGTGATGCTGAATTAAAAATATGCAAGTGAATTTTTTTATTTTTTTTATTTCATTTTTCTAGCTTTATCGTAGCTGTCCTATGTTCACTAAAGAAGAGAAATGTTGCTAAGAAAAAGGGGAAGATTTTTAATGAAGTCTTCTATTATTATTTTGCCTTTGGTAATTTTATAGTTGAATTATGAAAAAATTTTGTTTTGATCCCTTTGATTGCTCTATTTCTTATGGTGATTTTGTTTTTACTAAGATCATATACAATATAGATATATAGTCGTTTATAAATTAATTAAATTTTTCATATCGTATATAATAAATATTTATATATTAAATAATCTTATTAAGCTTTGATTTGATTTAAACATAGATAACATTTTTTTTTTACTTTTGATAATTTCCATTACTTCATTTAAAAAAGAAAAAAGAAGTGGGAAAGTTTTCAAAAAATGGATGGGTGGGAAAAAAAAGTCAAACGATATTGACAAATTGTTTATTGTGGTAGCATCCGCACACAATAGAAACCTTTTTCTTAAAAACCACCGACATCACATCTTTTTATGGTCAGCGCCTTAAAAATAACAACTGACAAATTTGAATTTAAAATAATAATATAATTAACAATAAACTTCATTAAAGTTCTACAGAAGGAAACTGGAGCTCTAGAAACTGAGAGAGAGAGAGAGAGAGAGAGAGTGGTACTGAATTCTTCAATGGAAGATTTCAGATCCAAGTCTTGTGGTGATGGAAGAATGCAAATTCAAAGCTACCATGGCCATGGAGCTATGGTACCCACATCATCATCATCAAGTGGTGTCAGTGGTATGCAAGATCTAAGATGCTACAGTGCCTCTTATGCATCCTCTGTTTACCCAACACAAACCCAAACCCAGATGGGGAATATGGATGTCAAGTTCAAAAAAGGCAAGTCAACAAATGGGTCAGATTCCAAGAGCTGGAGTTTCAATGATCCGGAATTGCAAAGGAAGAAGAGAGTGGCTAGCTATAAGGTTTACACTGTAGAAGGGAAAGTTAAAGATTCTTTAAAGAAGAGTTTTAGGTGGCTCAAGGACAGGTACTCTAGAGTCGTTTATGGCTAGTGGTGACTTGCTCAATCTTTAACTTCTGTTTTTATTTTTTATGTTTTTGGGCATTTATGTTGTGTACTGTACTTTGTTTTTTTTTGTTTTTTGTTTTTTTCAAGTATATGATAATTTATTATAGTATCAAAGTTCTTAAATTGGTTGTGATTATGAGAAAAATAATTATTTTTGCCTTAATTTGGGAACTATTAAAGTTTATGGATTATAGTATTATTATGTTGATGTCTGTTGGGATCAACAGATTGTGATAGGAACATTTCTAGGAATTTATTCTTTTCCTGGAATCCTATGGTGGTATCCTAGAGCTTAGGATTGTAAGTGAAGTTATGTGTGTTTTTGGCATGTCTTACATATGATATTGTTGAAGATTTGGTTGAACTAAATGCATCTGCATGGATAAAATGTGTAACTAGAGTTGAAATGTTGTGGGGATGATTGTTGAAACCAGTGCATAATTGTCATTGCCATGTTGATTGGTAGGATCTTTAGGAGATCAGGACTAGAACGATCATTTTGGAGAAGCTGGATTATTCGACATTTTTTTTTTTGTTTCTTGGTTAAAAAATTTTAGAGGATGAAGTATCTCATAAATCCATCTAGTTATTGCATTAATATCCTTCTCTCTATTTTGGGCTGGATTTAATTTTTAAGGGATGTGTTGCGAGAACTTACTTGAATTAGACAGAGGATGCCATAGAATCATTCTAGCATCTATACTTTATGTCATTGTCATTGTGTCTGTTGTGTGAATCTGTTTTTGGAGTTTTGATGCAAATTTCAAATTTCTGCATTAACTTGTGCAATTAAGTTAATGTTATAGGGTGGTTTTATGAATGCCTTTCTTATGTGCTGGTTTCTTGGACTAGGCTGGTTAGCTTAAAAGTATACTTTGTTGATGCTGGAAATTTCTCACCCATAAATACCCCCCTCCATCTACATCCTCTAATAGAACTAAAAATCCTTTACTATCAAGCTAAAGGACATGGCTTGAAACGTTATACTTGGAAGTATTCAATGGCGCATATTAGCATATGGTGGCTGGTTTCAAGTTTGTTTATCTGGACGACGTAATTTCCCTTTGAGTTGCTCTTTTATATTGCGCAGTGTGAAGGCAATTTTCTCCATTTTGAGTGTTAAAATCTTTTTAATGTTAACCAATTCCTGATAGTTAAAATTAATGCCACTCTATCAACACCAGTCTAAGGTCTGCTTTCACTTAAAATAGTTTCCATTTAAGTAGTGCTTAAATGTCTTTCTGCTATTATTTTTTAGATTGTTTTTCATGTGATTTTCAATTATCATACAATCTTAAATGAATTTCAATTATAATTGTTACTGTTATTGTGAGCGTTTCCCATTCCAAGTCTACGGTGGAAGGCTCGCCTTAGATTCTGATACAAGTTTGAGGAAGGTGCCTATGGTTTCTAATGGCTCTATTATAATCATCGAGGAATTGAAAATTATCCAGCTCCCAAAATTTATGAAAATATAGGATTTTTTATAAGACGGGATCATATAATTCAACACATTACACATATTTTGTGACTATCATAACACGTTACATGAGGTTAAATGAGAGAAACAAAAGTTGAAAGCAAATGAAAGAGAAGGACAACACATCGGACAGCAAAATCTATCATTGGGAACCAATACGAATGCACGTAATGTTTCTAAATAAAGGATTTATTGACCTCACTTTCGAGTTAAAGCACGAGTACAAAAGATGGCCACTAATTCACGAAACGTTCGCAATAATAGGAGAATATTGAAAATTTCATCTTCCAAGTACCCAAATTTCTTTTAAGAAAAATAATATATATATATATATAGCAGCCTTCAAGCTCGGTAAAACCCACAGTAAAAATCATTAAAAGCAAGATGAGTGGTCTAAAACCTAACTCAACAGGTGTGCAAGTGAAACCCTAGATATTCAACCCTGCTCTGCCCAAATCTGTGCTTCAGCCTTCAAGTATTGCTAAACTTCTGAAAACTAAAGAGGAATGTTAATACACCGCCGAATTTACAGTGGCTTCAGGTTTTAAACTTTTGATTCAAAGGAACATTTTGAAAAACAAAAAATTGATAGCTCAAGAAAACGAAGTGGCAACAGAAATAGGCAATTCGGAATATCAGAAAAAGAAAATATAGAAGTACCGCATTAACACACCCAACATCTGTATATGAAGCCCCCCTAAATTTTGGGAACTTCGGCCTCCCCAGACTGTTTTTCGCATAATCAGGCTCATGTCTTGAGTGTGCAAATTGAAAATGTAGAGCTATAAGACGCTCTCAGCACAATTTCCTGAACCCTTGAAAATGTAGAGCTATAAGACGCTCTCAGCACAATTTCCTGAACCCAGCTCCTCGAGAATAATCAATTCCACAGCAAGTGTAACGGCACACCAACAATTCTTGATTTACAACAATGCATAACTGACCACCTAATAATGAACCTTGTCATCACTGTCAAAATTCAGGCCCTCAATTCCCTTTAGGGCAGATTCATAGGTCTTCATGTGGGTGGTATTTCTGGTTGATGATGAGCGCCTGGGGTCCGCAGATCCTAAAGGAGGGCTCCTTTGTCCACTTGAAATTTTATGCATTACTCCTGGGCTTGCATCAGTTGTGCGAGAGCGTAGGGGATCAGCCTCACTTCCACCAAATATATCACGGCTAGTAGAAACAGCAGCGGTTTGCCTTGTGGATCGACTTGATCGCCCCATGAAACCAGAGCTTGGTAACTGTGATATTGTAGCATAATGCAGGTTAGGTCAAAAACATATACAAAACACACAAATGAGAAGAAAGGAAGCATCAAGTAAAAGATTAATCAACAATTATAAGATGAGAAGAAAGTCAAAAAAAAAAACGCATTAATTAATTCATAAACATAGTCAATGCACACAATCAGGCCAACGCAAGTCAGTAATTGATTAACACACTGCCCATAGAGCACTTACTAATAATAGCTTGAAATGCAATTGCACCATAATTAGAGTGTTCAGGGGATGTATAAAATAAAGAAACTGAGGTTGATACATCAGGGCCATAGACGAAGCTTCAGCAACCAAAAAATGGAGGGATTGGGAACACACAACTTACAATAGGGTCCTTGCTAGCAGGAGAATCATTTGCAACTGGACTCTTTTGCTTTGCAAAATTTCCGCTACTTAGGATAGGTCCTGAAAGTCTGCGGCGAGCAGAATCTATTGACTGGCCAGTTGGCCGTGCTTCTTCTCCACCTAGAACAAGAAGTAGAACACAAGTATATGTTAAGGCCAAAATCAACTTGAGGATAAAAGACCAAATATTCTTATAAATTGCACTCTTCATTACAAAATCAAGGTGGCAAACAGTAAAGCTCAATTTCAGACAAATTCCAGGTCTTACAAAGCAAATTAATATACAATATGAGAAACAAGAAAAAAATTGAACTGGAGTAAAAATTTAAAACATTACAAAGAAAGTAAGAAAACTACATCATCACCTAGCAAGATAAGGAAAATCTTTCACAGGCACCATCCAGTTTAAGTATAAAGATTCAGATAAAATGCAGAGCATTCTGGGAAATAACAAAGAGAAACAGGAACTACCTGTCTGTCTATCTGCACTGGCAATTGCAGGGGGCATTCCAGAACTTGTTCCAATTCCAGGGCCCTAACAGAAATACAAACTATTCAAATGCGTGCTACACAAAAGATCAACAGAAGTAACATGCAGACACTTACAAGGGCACGGGCTGGTGGATTTGCCAGCTGTGATTGCTGATACTTCAATATTGTCCAGTCAAACACATAATCAAACTGAAAGCCTGAAGTGAAAAGATAGAAATGAAAACATCAAATGCCAATTCTACAATTAAAGAGGTAAAACATGAGGCCATAAGTGGAAGGCATAATAGGCATCACAAATTTACGACAAAAAAAAAATATATTACTACCTTCACGTATAAAGAGTTCACGAAATATTCTTTTCAGGTAAGCATAATCAGGCTTATCATCAAATCGTATAGAACGGCAATAATGAAAGTAGGACGCAAATTCAGTTGGATAACCCCTACATAAGGCCTGAAAAAAGTGTCAATCTTTGATCAGCTTCGTAAAATTGGAGACAGTGAGCATGTAGCTGCAGGAATTGCTTACCTCAATTGAAGTGGACACCTTCTTTTCACTAATTTTCTCGTACTTCTGTTTCTTAGTACCTGCTTTCAATCCTTGCCAAGGAAGACTGCAGAGAAGGGGATAACAGTGAACAAAACACCAATGAAGAGCCAGCAAGAAAACAAGGGGTAGGCAGGCAGCAATAATCACCTTCCTCTCAGGAAGTACATGAGAACATAACCCAGAGATTCTAAATCATCCCTCCGGCTTTGCTCTACAACAGCCCAATGGGTCAGAGATGAATTAAATGAAATAACAGAAACGAAAAGCATGCTTAACAGTAAAGCCAGCACAAAGACAGAATGCCAAGCTGAGAAAAAGCTAGGAAGCACATACCAATTCCAAGGTGAGTATTCATACTTGCATATCTTGCAGTTCCAGTCAAATTTTTATTTTCCCTGCAGAAATTATTATTGAATTTTAAATTTATCTAGCAACTGCTTAACACAACTACCACAATAATAAAAAAAAATGCAAAACAGTAAAAGCATAGATTACATGAGACAACAAGCTCAAATGTATTTTCACTAAGCATGCTTGGGGTGTAATGGAAGGAACAAAGGAAGGAGAATGGTGGGGAACCCAACCCATGCTTGTTTGACCTTTACTTATTTTTCAGTAGGGTAACCCTTCCCCTTCGTGGCAGAGAAAAGAGACGGTAAAACAATCTCAACAATGCAGTAGTAGCACAAGGACAATAACCTCTAAAACTGTTGAGAATGTTACTAGCACCACAAAACTGCATTTTAGTTAATATATCATTACTGCAGTTGCGAACACAATCTTAGGTGCTAGCACATGCTTGAAATCTTCTGACCTGTAAGGAATGTGTTGATGGGTTGAACTATCTCTATATTTCTTTGCCAAACCAAAGTCAATCATGTATACCTGCATGAAAGTAACAACATTAAACACGTCTGACTTGGATCTCCAGAAACAAAGAATTAAAATATAAGAAAAAACATGTACTTCAAATCAAAACCTGATTAGCACGCCTTCCCAAGCCCATCAGAAAATTGTCTGGCTTGATATCTCGATGCAGAAATGATTTTGAATGAACAAACTCAACACGATTGATCTTAAAAGAAAAACAAGAACACAAGATATTTTGAGAAATCACAAGCCTAATGCAAGGAATACATGAAGTTCAGGAAACCTACCATCTGATCAGCAAGCATAAGAACTGACTTCAAAGAGAGTTTCCTGCTGCAGAAGTTAAATAGGTCTTCAAGACTAGGTCCAAGCAAATCCATCACAAGGACATTATAGTCTCCCTCAACTCCAAACCACCTCACATTTGGAATCCCAGCTGCCAAAAAAAAAAAAAAGAAACAGCATAACAAAGATAAAAAACACAAATTAATGACAAAAGCTCATAAAAAATAAAACTGAAAAAAAAAAATAAATCAACTAATAAATCTTTAGATTTCTAATTACTTCCTCCTTGAAGGATTCTGTATAACTTTGATTCATATAGCAACTGCGGGTGCTTTGTCTTGACATTTTCCTGAACAATTATAATTCAATTTCAGTATTTTAATGCAGAGCATGAACGAATGATTGCAACCAAAAAAATCCAAAAAATAATTAGAAAAGAAAAAGGAGTTGTTCATCAGGAAATTACAAATTACTTTAAGATTGATAAATTGTTTTAACACATGAAAATAATCAACTTATGGGTAAGTAAAATTGAACAGTAAACCAAATAATTGCATGTAAATTTAACCATAGAAGTGTAAATCTATTTGAGATAATTCCCACGCAGTCACTGTTGTAAGAATCAAATCTAATCAAGGAGACAGTAGATTTCACACTACATTTAGCAGTTACCAGAAATATCATGGATGCAGCTGCACATAAGATAAAAGTATTTTAAAGTATAAAAAAAACCTACTGCATCATCTCCTCAAATCCATGTACCGATAGCATTACTAAATCGTTTTCTCGACTCCAGATATTCAGGAGATAAAAAGAAGTCGTTGAAATTCAAAACATACATAGTAAAAAAATTAATTCAAGCACCAAATGTAAAATTGAAAAATTCATGAGATCCAAACATAAATTAGAGAGATACAAAAAAGAAGAGGACTAACAAGCTTAATGGCTACTTCTTCGTTTGTCTGGATATTAGTTCCTACAAAACAAAATTAATCACCAATTACACTTTAATATCACAAAATTATATGCAAAAAATTGACAAAAATACAAAGAGAATTAACAAACCGAGATAGATCTCCCCAAACGACCCGCTACCGATCTTTCGACCGAGCCGAAACTTATTACCAACACGGGGCTCCATCAAATTCAAACCTCCTAGCTACGATACAAACCCTAATCCAACCCCCAAAAAGATTACTTAAAATTCAAAAAAAATAATGCCGAGAAAATTAAAATAAAAAAATGAACGAAGAAACCAAATCAAAATCAAAATTAAGAAAAAAAAAAGTGTAGAGATTAGGGATTGGAGATCTAGAAATTCGTGGCTCTCTAAAAATTAGAGAATTAAGAAATGAAAAAAGTAAAAATAAAAATCCTAATCTAGAGTTAGGTTAATTACAGATGATGAAAATGAAAATAAAATTAGAGGAAGAAGGACAGTCCTGGAATTATCATCTTTGTCTCTCTCTCTTTTTCTTTTCTCGCATCGTTGTTAATTTTGAAGGTAAAGACTTTGAACAACGTGTGTATGTGGGGAGTGAGTAAAAGGGTAGATTTGAAACCAATCAAATTTATTAAATTAAATTTATGATTTAATTTAATTTAATAATAAATTTTTAAATCGATGTTATTTATAACGAGTTTTTTTTTATGTTTTTAAATATTTTCGTTTTTAATAATTATTAATTAGCGATACTGATTATAATAATTAATATTAATTAATTAATAGTATAATTACTGGGAGACGAAGGAAGTGAGAGAGATAGAGTTGGCCACGCGTGATTAGTACGCGTGGCCGAAAGAAAAGGATAGTGCGTTGCAGTCACTGTCAGGTAATAGCCCTCTACCGTTATCACTTGACATTATCTGCGAGCGTATTTGACACGTGATCTAATCGCGTGTGATTTTAACTATTGGGTTGGTTCACTGATTTCTTCATGTTTAAGGATGTCTTCCACGAATCAAGAGTGGTTGGATCATGAAAAATGGCTTGAATTTAATTCACAAATTAAATTAATTTTACATTATCTTGCACTATAAAAATATAGTTTATTTCGTAATATAAGATTAAAATTCTAGTTAATTAAATTTTAAATAATTAATTAGATAGTTAATAAAAATAACATTTGAAATAAAGTTAAAAATTTAAAATATAATTAAAGCATGCTAATTTCTATATTAAATGATATTATGAATTAATTTATGCACAAAATAGTAAATTTAATGAAAAATAATTATGACTTTAAACTATCAACACAAATCACTTTCTTCTTTACAGTTAAAACATTATTAATTTCACAAATTATTTTTAAAATAAATATATTAATGATACAGTTGATATATTGGTTTGGCTATTAGCTACAATTTAACACAATTTTCTGAAAATTTGATGTTTATTTCTGCAGTGGATAAGCATTAATCAATCACGTGAAGACAAGAAAATACTGTGATCCAAGTAGCAGTTGGGTTTTGTAAATTTAATTGTGATTAAGTGGCGTATCCAATTAAAAATTTTAAAGACATTTAATTTTTTTTTACTTAAATGATATTTACAATATTAATAAATTTTTAATAATTTTTATGAAATTTATAAATCAATTTGAAAAATTTTATTTTAAAATATTTTTATAAACATTAATAGATTTCTATACATATTAATAAATTTTCATTGATTTTTAATATTTATTAATGTAATAAATTAATATTTTTCATGTAATAAAATAAATATTTAAAATAATAAATTAAAGTATGAGTTCTCAATTAAATAATATTATTTAATATAAATATCATAATTAATTAAAATAACATCTTAAGATAAAAAAAAACGTTTGTTATTGTCTATATAATCAGCATTGCTCCACATATCATTAGCTATAGCAATTCCCCGTTCGTTAGCCAGCACTTCTTTACTGTTCTTGAGTTTCAATAACTGGTTCAAAGTAATCTTTTTGATTAGTTGGTGCAGATTAAAATAAAGAAGTTCTATTATTTAATTCATTGGAAATAAAAAAATAAAAATAAAAATCCTCAAAAAAAGCTTAAATAGGAAATAATTATGGAGTGTTTTGATGTCCAATTACAAAACTTAATTGCCATTTAAAAATATACGCATCGACAATTAAAAAATTATTAAGTGTTTGGATAAAAATTAATTATTGATTTGTCTTTTCAAATTAATAAAATTTGACATCAAGATAAAATTATAATTACCCATTAAAATTTTTATCAACTTAAAAAATTACTATTCAAACACCCTTATATATCCTTATCAACTATTAGCGAAATAATTATTATAAGACATTAGCATGATGAATAGATTTTCTAGTCTTTGATTCAAGAGTGCTTTATATATCATTGGGATAAGGTACAATTTTAACCATGCCGTTTAACTCTAGGAGTATATTAGTATTTAATGTTTTTCGAGATATAATTTTGACCCTAACGTTATTAAAATCTATGATCCCGACCCTTTGACCGTTGACTTTCTCACTGGCCCCACAAAGGATTAAAAAAGTAATTGGCAAATTATAATTTAGTCCCTAAATTTTATTTATTTACAAAAAAGTATTTTTTTTAAACTAAAAATATAAAAAAATAAAATAAATTAATAACTAAATAAAAATTAATTATTTTATTTATTTAAAATTAAAAAAAATATTATTTTTAATTTAAAATTACTTTTTATTAAATTGAAATAATTAATTTTTATTTAACTATACTTTT
>CANXYC010486097.1:0-13914 GCA_948193065.1 Aleurites moluccanus
TTAAGTTTTGGATACTTAAATTTTTGACTTTGACGCATAAGAGGATGCATATCTATTGAATTTAAGATTGATAGATTTGATTATCAAAGAGAATCTAAGTATAAACCCTACAATAGCTTGAAATCTTTAAGTTAGGCCTAAACACAGTTTAAGTAAGGAAAGTGCGCACTATAAAAAGCGGTAATGCAAATGGTGCAAGTAAAATTGTTGCAAAGAAATAACAAAACCCTTGAGAAAAAAATTCCTCTCACATCAATGTTCTTAAATTAAGATTATATGTGAAGTAAAGCTATAGAGTAATTTGGATAGAGGGTGTTTGCTCCATTCCTCGATTCAAGAAAAATATAGTGAAGCAATTATGAGGAAAGGGGATGTGAAAAAAAGAAGAAGAAGAAAAAAAATATATAACTTTCTCTTACTACTGTTGTTTGTAGTAACTTGATGACTAAAGTGAGTTAAGTTTATATGCAGAACTTTATGATATAAAAAATCTATTAGTTGGAAAGGAATGGATAAGTATAACAACTAAAGAAACCAATTTTTAAACAAGTGTCCTAAATTTTTGTACAAGTGTGATTTTATCATAAATTCTGAATTTGTGTTTTTGAGAATTTTAATATGAGATTTGGTTAATTCATGAAATTTCTTGCTAAATTATTTTGTTGCTCGGGGATGAGCAAAAATTTAAGTGTTGGGGTATTTGTTAGGTTGATATTTTATCTATTTAATTAGGGACAATATTAAATAATTCATACTTATTTTAATTCCTTTTAACCCATTTTAGTCAGTTAAATTAAGTTTTAATTGAATTTAATTACTAGGTAAGTGAATTTTAGTTTTAGCAATATCTTCTCTTAATTGTTATTAATTAATCTAGAAATCTGGAATAATATTTACGTCTGGTAAATAAATTTCTAACAAGGGAAATTGTATCCCAATTCTTAATTTTTGTGTGCAGATGGAAATTCGGTTAGAGAAATTGGCTTGGATATGATAAAAGGAGAGTTGGACCGCTATAAACTAAGCAAAGATCAGCTAAATTGCAAGAAAGATAATCGACAAATTTTGCACAGCGACTGCAAGACATAGACTCTATAACCGGGTTACCCGGTTACCTCGAGGCATAAAATATGTTATTTGTTAAAGGACCCAGTTAGCGCTGATAAAATTTATTCACACGCTAACCGGTTAATCAAGACCCGATTTTCGAGGGAATTTGAGGGTTTTTATATCCAAACGTATCTTTCGGCTATAAATAGACGCTCTAAACTTCCAAGGGGGGATCAGAACTTCGGAGAACATTAGCCGTCGCCAGGATTTTCATTAAGAACAGAGGAGCTGAATTTCTGTGATTTTTCCTTTAAAGATTTGAGATTTGTGCAGATTTTATTTTAGGACCTGTTTTCTTTCATTCAGTATTTGTAAGGATTATTTTATTACAACATTCCATCATTTATTTATTTATAATTCTTGTTGAGATGTTATTTGGATTGTTAAATTTAATTATTTTCCTTTGGATTTTCATTATGAGTAGCTAAACACCCTATCAGGGTTGAGATGGATTCGATAGGTTGATTGTTGGATTTTGACGTTTAAATTAATTAGAAAAGATTACTTAGGATTAATCTATTAATTTTGGGCTTTTAAAATATGAGATCAACTGGCCATTGATTTTGCTAATTAATGATTTTATGTGAAGTAGCGAGAGTGGAAGCATGAAATTGGTTCGTGAAATTAATAGACCTAGGGAATGTGTTGCTTAGAGGTAAGGACACTTCTTTGTGATCCTTGTAAGGGTTGTTCATAGAACTTAATAAGTTTATGTTAGTGTCTTAAGATCACGAGAGTAGACTTAAGTTTAGCATAAATATTTGTAATTTTCCTTGAGAGAGGGTTTAACATAATTTTGGGAAACCTGGTCATTAATCCTAAATAATTGAATCTAATTAAGGAAAACGTTAGGATTGGACAATTGCCTATTGATGAAATCTTAACCTTGGTTTTTATAAATCGTATTTTCTCTTTTAAATTTATTCTCTTACTTTTATTTTAACTTGTTTATGAAAATTCACCCAACCTTATTATTTTTTTCAAATAATAACAATAATTAGGAGTGATTCGTTGATATTCCCTTTCTCGTGAGAACGATACTTACTCATCATTATTACTTGCCATGAGACCGGTATACTTGCAGTATCGCAAAGTCGCAACAAAAAGTAAAGAAATAAATAAGGGAGAAGGAATAGAAAACAAATAAGACAAAGAAGATAGAGGATTTGAGTGAGGTAAAATTCTGTCACTTGGTGCCTTTATGTTTCATTTTAATTTTTGAGTTAAATAATTACTAAAATTATGTGATTGAGAAAACATGATGAGATATGAGATTATGATTAAAGAATTAGGGTTTTAATTGAAGGATATATGTTGGGAATTAGATAGATAGAGTAAAGTTTGTTTTGTGACTAAATTGAAAAATTCGGATTCTTTAGAAGTAGTATGTTGTGACTGGTATTCCGTAACCTAAAGGATAGAATTTATGAAAGTAATAAACATAAAAGTTGTTTATATATGTGTATAATATATACCTGTAAAATTAATTTATAAAATTTGAAGTGAGGAAAGAGTTATTAAGTAAAAACTTAGACTGGCTCATAACCAGGAAATTTGAAAAATGCTATTGTATTTTATTTTACATATGGTTAGAGACTGAATTAGACTAAGTATTAAACATGAAAGATGTTTATTTATGTCTTATAAAGAGTTATGTAAAAGTGTTTTGTTATTGGATTAATATTTTATGAGATGTACCCAATTTAGTACTGATTGCCGAATTAGAGTGCAAGACAACAGGGTTAACAGTAGGGTTAAGTTTAAACTAACACCATATGATATATAGAACTTGAAAATAACTGAATTTTTGTTATGTTAGACACTGATATGTCTATTTTAAGTAGGAAAAATAATCAATGGAATTGGATACGTGTGGACTGAGTTTGAGTCAGAAACATTCGAGCTGCCAGAATGAGATTAATAAGTGAGAGTTGTTAGGTTAAAAATTCTAAGTATAAGAATAAATGGAAATTTATTAAACTAAATTGAAGATTAATGTATAAGATATAGATGAATACTAATTTTTAATGTTTAAATTAATGTGTAGCTTCAAATGAGGACCTGGATGTAAGAGGGGTATCTAAGTGGAGGAGTGAATTGGGATTGTAAGTTTTGCAGTGAGGTGAGTAATATACATACTATTTTGTTTGACAGTGCCTTCAAATTAAATTATTGAAATTGCAATAAAATTTCATTTTTGGCCTAATGCTTCATTTATTGAACTCTTAAAAGTGCTTAATTTTTGTTTTGATACCTAATGATTAAGCACTATACGTATGACATTAATAAAATGACAGAAGTTTTAATGACATTGTGCATAGTTATTTAATGATGCTAGCTAGGAGGGGGATAATGTCCTAGCCATATGTTTTGATCAACCGTATGAGTAAATAACATGCTACAGGATTGTAGCATCTGCTTAAATGATCAATAATGAATCTGTCATTTTTTTATGATTATATGATACGATATGTATCTTTAATGCTAATGTGAAGACACTGATAACCAAATCTACATGTTGAATGAATCTATTGATATTATTATATACATGTTATCATTATCTTCCTTGTGAATAATTCCCTTACCTAGCCTCATGAGTAAGATAATATGTGTACTGCTCACTGAGTATTTTATACTCATATATGGATTTCTATTTTTTTTTTTATAGGAGGATTACTCATTATTAGGAGCTATCCCAAGTGATCTCTTTTCTTTTGAACTTGGGACTACTGAAGACTCTAGTATGTTAATCTTTTTTATAGAGTTTACTTGTGGATACTCTAGAGCTCCATGGATAAAATTTGGGGTACATTAGATATTAGTGATCCTACATATGATATGATATAATTTTAGACTACTCAACATGTGAGTTAATACAAGTTGGATATAATTTGCTACTGAAACTGTATAGTGCCTAATGTTTGATGTTAAATTATATATTGCCTATGAACGTATTATTATTGATGTTAAATGTAAATGTAATTGTAATTTGAAAGAAAATATGATCAATTTAGAAGTGCTATGTAGTAATGAAATGTGAAGTTGAGGGTATAAGAAAGGCAAATTATTGGGGGTGGAAATATTTTTTTTATGCAGACTGTATATTTTTTAAAAGACTCAGTTTTGGGTCTGGAATAGCATTAAAATCTCAAAAGAAAACTCTGGTAAAATTTATGTAAAATTTATAAGTAATAAATAGGATTTAAGCATTGATGAATAAGTTAGGATTGATTTAATGATTGATAACTTGACTGTTAATAGGTTCTACGGGTTTCTGGTGACTTTAGATCTATCTGTGCCCTAGAACCGTCGCATTCCAAAAGTGGGTCGTGACAGATTCGGGCACCACACACTTTTTTGTGTCTTCGTCATTCGATAAAAAACTGGAAAAAAGCAGTAGATTGATTAGTACACCTTTAGAGGTCTCAACATAACTAGGTAAGACTATAGTAGTGGATCAGGAGTATAGTGAGTGCATTGTTGAGATAGATGGAAGAGAGCTCCCAATGACAGTAATAGAATTGCATGTACTAGAAATAGATGTGATACTAGGGATGGATAGATGTGATGCTAGGGATGAATTGGTTGTCTCAGCACCACACCACCATTGATTGTTTTGGGAAAAGAGTAGAGTTTAAAATCGAGGGGCAACCTGCATTTGTATTTCAAAGGGAGAAGGAGAGTGTAATGACATGTATTATTTTAGCTACTGCAGTGAAAAGGATTTTGAGAGAGGGATGCCAGGGGTGCTTTGCAGATGTAGTAGATACCCGAGTGACTGTTGACTGGTTAAATCAGACTCTAATGGTTAGTGAGTTTCTGGACATTTTTCCAAATAAGATTCCTAGTTTACCTCCAGATCGAGAGATAGAGTTTGAGATAGAGGTATATCTGGGGATTGATCCTATTTCTATTCCATCATACAGAATGGCACCTGCGAAGTTAAAAGAGTTAAAGGTGCAGTTCCAAGAACTACTGGATAAAGAGTTCATTCAGCATAACAAATTCACGGTGGGAAGCACCAGTCCTATTTGTTAAAAAGAAAAATGGTACCCTACAGATAAATATTGATTATAGACAGCTGAATAAAATGATGATGAAGAATAAATATCCATTGTTGAGAATCGATAATTTATTTGATCAGTTATAGGGGCGAGTCACTTTTCTAAAATTGACCTTGATCGGGATATCATCAGTTGAGAATTAGAAAAGAGGATGTACCGAAGACGGCTTTTCAGACCCGATATGGTCATTATGAGTTTTTAGTGCTACCATTTGGGTTAATTAATGCTCCTGATGCATTTGTGGATCTAATGAATTGGGTGTTCAAACTTTATTTAGACAAGTTTGTCATTGTATTTATAGATGATATACTTGTTTATTCAAAGAGTTGGGAAGAACATAAGGAGCACTTGAGAACTGTATTACATATATTGAGGGAATATAAACTGTATGCTAAATTATCGAAGTGTGAACTTTGGCTTACAGAGGTGTGTTTTCTAGGGCATGTCATTAGTAGAGATGAAATAAGTGTGGATCCGAAGAAAGTAGAAGCAGTTGCTAATTGGCCTAGGCCTACAAATATTATAGAGATCTGAAGTTTCCTTAGTATGGCTGGCTATTAAGGGAGATTTGTCAAAGATTTCTCCAAAATTGTTGCATCACTAACCAAGTTAATGAGGAAACAAATTAAATTTCAGTGGGACGATGCTTGTGAAGAAAGTTTTCAGAAACTCAAGACATATCTCACTACAGCTCTGATACTTAGATTACCTTCTAGATCAGGTGGATTTTCAGTTTATTGTGATGCTTCTCGAGTAAGATTAGGATGTGTTCTAATGCAGAAGAGGGAGGTAATTGTTTATGCCTCTCGGCAGTTAAAGAAACATGAATTGAATTATCCCACTAATGATTTGGAGATGGCAACTGTGGTATTTGCTTTGAAAATCTGGAGATATTATGAAATCTACACTGATAAAAAAACTATTTAGTATATTCTTCAGTAAAAGGATTTGAATTTACGGTAGAGGAAATGGATGGAACTGGTGAAATACTATGATTGTCAAATTTTGAACCATCCAGAGAAAGCAAATGTTGTAGCAGATACACTAAGCCACAAATCCATGGGTAGTCTATCACATGTGACAGTTAATAGAAGGCTGATTATGAAATGATTAAAAAAGTTATTTGATATGGGTGTTCAGCTGCGTATATCAGATTCTTCGATATTGATTGCTCATTTTCAGGTGAGGCCTATGTTGATTGATGAGATTAGAGCCTCACAGGATCAGGATTCCGAGATGTTGAAATTAAAGGAAGCTTTTCAGGCAGAGAAGAATTCAGAGTTTCAGGTAGATGATGTGTGTTAAAATTGGGAAATCGGTTATGTGTTATAGACATGGATGGAATTCATGAGAGAATTTTGAAGGAATTCCATTATACACCTTACAATATGCATCTTGGAACTACTAAAATATATCATAATGTGAAAGATGTGTATTGGTGGCTCAGGATAAAAAAACAGATAGCATAATATGTTTCTAAATGTTTATCTTGTCAATAAGTCAAATTTGAACATCAGAAGCCATCAAATCTATTACAGGAAATTAAGCTACTAGAGTGGAAATGGAGCAGGTGACTATGTATTTTGATGTGGGTTTGCCTTAGACTTATCGGAGTATGATTCCATTTGGGTAATAGTTGATCGGCTTACTAAGTCCATCCATTTTCTAGAAGTGAAATCCAACTATACAACAACACAGTATGCCCAGTTGTATGTTGATAAGATTGTGCGGCTGCACAGGGTACCAATATCCATTATTTCGGATAGAGGTACACAGTTTACATTCAAGCTCTAACAGAAATTTTAGGAGGTATTGGGTACTCAACTGAATTTTAATACAGTTTTTCATCCACAGAAAGATGGGCAATCTAGGCGGATTATCCAAAATTTGGAGGTTATGTTACGGTTGTGTGTTTTAGATTTTGGTAGCAGTTGGGATGAGTACATGCCTTCAGTGGAATTTGCTTATAATAGTTATCATTCCATTATTGTTATGGCATCGTACGAGACCTTATATGGACACAAATGCAGATCACCAGTATGTTGGACTGAACAGAGGGAAAAACTTTTGGAAGGCCTTGATTTGATTCAGGAGATATGGAAAAGGTGCCATTGATTCAGGAAAGGATGAAAACTGCATTCAGCAATAAGAAAAACTACGCGGATCCAAAACGAAAGGATGTACATATTTTTATTGGTGACTAAGTTTTCCTAAAGATTTCTCTAATGAAGAGTGTCATGAGATTTGCTAAAAAGGAAAAATTGTTACCAAGATACTTGGGACCATTTGAGATTTTGGATAAAGTGGAAAATGTGTCCTATTGCTTGGCTCTTCCACCAAGTCTAAGCTACGTACATCCAGTCTTCCATGTTTCTATATTGTAAAAGTACTTACTGGATCCGTCACATGTTCTTCCATCACAAGGGATTGAAGTGGATGAGAAACTATCATATGAAGAAGTACCAGAGAAGATTGTTGACAGGCAAGTTCGGAAGCTTAGAAACAAAGAGATCCCAATGGTTATGGTGCAGTGGAAGAGTCATGGTGTTAAGGAATACACGTGGGAAACTGAATCCAATATGCAACAAAAGTATCCACACTTATTTTCTAATTTGAGGTTTGTATATTTTAAAATTCGAGGATAAATTTTATTGGAGGGTAGAGTGTAACACCCTTAAATTGACCAATAGAATTAATGTGCGCATAGTTAAGAATTTTTTTTATTAATAAGAAAATGAAATAGTCAAAAAAGAATTTCAATTAGGAAAGTTAATTTACCAAATTAATTGAACCAAAGTTAAATGTGATTAGAGCTCGTGCAGAGAACTAAATTGGAAATTTATAGGAATTTAAGGTAGTTAAAATTGAAAATTTTAGAATAGAAATAAATTAGAAATTAAGGAATTAAAGATAAATTAAATTTTAATTATAGTCAATGTCACATCCCCCATTTCAAGAGATATGATGGTCCTAGGGTATGGGGAAAGCATAAGGCCACCTAAACCCGTAGAACCCCATTCTGCATTTCAACAGAAAATTTGCCATACTATATTTTTACAATCTAATACCCAGGACCTAAAGTCCCTCTCTTCATAACCAACATTAACACAACTTGTACAAATAAGCACTTATATTCCCATACTCATTCTATACTACAATGTACATGCCACATTCATTATCATTTTCTCCCATCCAACACTTTACACTTCATATATATAGTGTAAATATTATACCTCATTAACATAGCTTCATTTTACATTGTCATTACTAAATCCATTATTACATATCATGGAGCTACTATAGAATGATCCATAAATACAAATTAGGAGTCATTACGTAGATAAGAAAAATTTCACTCCTTAAGGAAGAGAGAGGAAATGGAATCGTCGCTATCTATTAAACCCTGAAAAGAATAAACTACAATGGGGTGAGACGAATCTCAATGAATAACATATATATTCCCTCACTTGCGAGACTAGGTGCTCACAAGAAAGGTCATATAATAACAAATTAGAATATTTGAAGATAGTAATATCAATGTCAAGAAACAAGGTTTCCAATGAAATTCAATATCAATTTTCAAGTACAATATAGTTTAATAGGAACAATCATATAATCAATAACATTGGTCACTTGCAAGAAAAGACTGTGAACCAAATGTTCTATATCCATGACAGTTAGCAAAATCTAATGAACAATGGACAGAGGCTGCAGTTAAGTAGCATGTCAATTGTCATACAGTTGATCATACTATATGTCTAGGATCTTAACCCCCTCCTAGATAGGGTCCCCAATACAATACACTATGCATAATGCTCGATGAACAAACATCTACCCCATCGGGAGAGTAGTACTGTCAATGGTCCCATATATAGGGTAAGTAAAAATATTGTCCAATAATGAACATCAGTCAATATATTTATATATATCAATGATTCAATTAATAGTGGCTACATAATCAAGAAACTTTAATAATAGTACAATTTCTTAGGGAAGATTCAATAAAACAATATACAAAGACAACAAGTAAAGAAACATATATGTTACTCACCCTAAAATCCAATGTGCCCAACCACCTAGCACAAACTAAAAAGGTGGTCTTCCACTTCCTTGTATTTTCCTTTACCTCTCCTTTATGCAGCTATAACAAACATCAATCTCAATTTAGAAACCTAATTACATTAAAATACAATAAGCAAACCTAAATTCTAGACAACATTCATAAATCCTGAAATTTCTACTTGAGCATACCCTGATGTTTCACTTATAACTCATTATGTGCAAGTTCAAATGCTACTCTATTTTTGAATTTTAGCTAAGACATAATGACACATTTCTCATGTTTTGACTTTCCCCTAATTCGGACCTTAAGGTCCTCATATTTACCAATTTCAGAAGGGTTATATTTCTGAAATCCCTAACCCGAGCCAGTCTGTCTCAGGGGTCCATAGTTAACAATACAGTGAGACAAAATATTATGTACAACTTTCATGTTTTGAATTTTATCAAATTCTTACATTAAAGGCCTCAAAACTTAGCTCCAACTTTCTGCTGAGTCTCAGGAATTTTACAGAAATGAAATCCCATCCGAGTCAGTCATATTTGGAGACTCATATCTCCCAACACAGAAAGATTCAGTCAAAACGTTCTAAAGAACGTATATTCTACACATACATAGCTACAACTTTTATTCTTTGTACATTTTCAAATTCTACCTCTAAAGGTACGAAAATGAAGCCTAAATTTTCTGTCAAGTCACAGGAAATTCCTGAGATGAAAAATTTCAGAATTCCCAATCAATTTCTCTACTCTAGAAATAACATCATATCATTTAATTTACCTTGAAGAAAATTGCTCCAAATCTCTATCTAAGCCCAAATAATTCAATTAGGTGTTGGAAGAAGAATTATTTGTGAAAAAATTTATGCTAAATCATGTAATTTTAGGAAGTTAGGAAGAAGAAATTTCCATGGAGAAAGGCATAGAATTTTCAGCCATGAAGAAGAAAGGAAGAAGATGATAGCTTCCTTTGTCATACTTATCTATATATATAACAAATGGCCTAATAGAAAAATTAGAGAAAAAGAAAAATAAAGAAACAACAATAAAGAAAAATAATATAATTAAATTAATTTAAATTATATATATATATATATATATATATATATATATATATATAGCATTTTTATTGACTTTTTAGGCAAATCCTTGATCAATTAGTAATTAATCAATTAATTAACTCTTAGGTATTTTCAATTTACTTTACTATAATTTTTAATATTATAGCATTTTTAATTATATTCCTATTGCCCATTTTATTCGATTTAATTTTCCTTTAAATTTAATTTTTAATATTATAGCATTTTTAATTATAATATCTATTTTCTATTGTTCTTGATTAATTTTTGGTTATTACTTTTTGGAGAATTTAAAAAAAAATTCATATCCGATTTGGATTTCTTATTATAATCGTTGGGGCTGTTACAATCAAATTGTGGGACCCATTTAATATTATTTTTAAAAAATAATTACAAATTAAAAAAAAATAATTAATTTCTTATATATAAAAAATAAATAAACATTGGTCAAAAATTGAAATGGGTTTAGCCATTTGGAATCATATCTACCATATATTATTATTATTATTTATTTATTTCTAAATCCTTTAATTTTCTAATTGGCACATTTGTTGAATTATGCATATTTTTGGATTTCCTTTTAATTTATTTTCTCACTAATTTATTTTATTAGTCCAATTGTCTTAGAAAATATTATAAAACTAAAAAAATTGAATCCCATCTTCTTCATATTGATCAATCATGAACGAGACACCCATCCTCCCTCTCTCCATTTTTGTTTTTAATTTCTTTATTCTAATTCTCCCTATTTTTTACTTCTAAACTTAATTCCATCAAGCCTAAAGGATTCCACAAGCTTCAAATAGGTGTTTAAAGGTTGTATGAAAGTTGGTTTTGGTGATTTAAGTTATAGGGAACTAAGAATTAGAAATCTGCATCTTATAAGGTAATTTCATTTTTAAAGATTTATATTTAATTTTAAGAGTTCTATTTAATATATTAATGATTAATTTGAAGATTTGTGATAGAATTTTGGTATGCCATGGATTTGAACTTAAAATTTAAAGTTGTGTAAATTCACTTTTTTATTTAGTGATCTATAATTCAAACTGATAATGCTAGGATGCTTATTAGGTGTAATTAATGATTTAATTAGGAAATATAATCATATATGTGAAGTTTGAGAGTTTGTGTAGGTTATGCCAAAACCTAAAAATTGGAATCAAAGGGGTTTTCAAAATTGACTTTAGAATTCTTCAAGTGAATGTTAAATTAGTGCTAAAATGAAATCAATTTTTATTAATAGCTTCCAAGGATGAGGATAAGGAAGATGAAGTTCCATTTTGCCTTTGTTGAGCGAAGATTAGAGCATTTTGATTTTTGGTACTAAGGTGAGTAATGTATATACTATTTTACTTATTTTTGTATCCAATTAAAATTATTGAAATTTTCATACTTGAACCTATAGTTGGTCGAACCTCATTGGAGCCTTAAATGTCATGTCACTGTTTATAATTGTTCAATGTTTTCTTTGTTATATTAATTGAAATCCTGATTGATTGTAATATCTAATTGGTTAAATTTCCCTTCTTTTGGCCGAATATGTTTTATTCTAATTCTTTGTCATGTCTTTCAAATTTTTGTTTGATCATTTTTGATTCTTCATTTAGGTGCCTTAAGCACCTTAGTTTTCATTATAATAAAAATTATTGCCATTGGAATATGATTTGTTAATTTTGGTCGAATGTTTCATTGATGGACTCTTTAATGTTTAATTATTTTATTTGAAGCCCATTGAATGTTTCATTGATGAAACCAAGCCTTTATTGAGATATTTGATTATTCTATCCACGAATCCATTGTTAAATGAACATTGATCATTTTTTTTATTACATTGTGATTCCTTTCATTGTGAACCAATTGATATGATTAATGATAGTCCTACTCACTCGATGAAGTAGGATAACAATTTCATTGGGCATTGTGTACAATGAGACTTTTTATATGGACCCTAGCTGGGAGGGAGTAAGGTCCTAGCCATATGATATGATCAATCATATGAGTGATATGGAAAGCATGCTACCGGACTGTAGCTTTTGCTATATTATTCATTGGATTTTGCAAATCTATCATTATTGAGATAACATTGATTTTTATTTACTACCATTTCCTAATTGTACCTTTGTTATTTTTTTCTTGATTAATGTAACCAAGCCTAATTTTGTTTAATCAATCAATTAATTGTAATTGCTTATCTTTACCTAATGAATTAATGGCTATAACTTCTTCATTAATTCTTTCATTATCTAATTGTGATTCAATTCTTAATTTGATATTTATAATCTTTCATTTTCCTTATGAACTTAATTATTTCTTTGGCCTCATAAGTGAAATGATATATATATATATATATATATATATATATATTATTCACTGAGAATTTATTCTCACTTTATCTGTGGTTTATTTTTTTCAGGAGCAGAGTAGATAAGGGTGGTTCCATGCATTTTTTTTCCGGATTGGGAACCATCAATATCTATGTAATGATCTTTCTTTGATGTGTTTTAAAAAAAATCTAGAGCTTCATGGTCATATGTTCTCACACCCCAACTCCAGTGGTGTGACGGTTCTAGGGCAAGGGTAGGCTTAAGACCACCATAAACCCATAGAACTCACATATCCTAGGTCTCAATAATATTACCATTCATATCGAATATAGATATCATACAATAATCATTTCTATAATCAGTATAAGCATAATTCATATCTTTCTTTTTATATCATTTCATAAATTTTCTCTTGTTCCTTACTGATCAAAAGATGCATCCAACATCACTAAGGAACAAGAGTAACCCAATAAATCATACATCATAATATTATCATCCCCAATGACTAACTACGGAGCTCTAGAGTATACTTCCATTACATATTGTGTCATAATACCATTCAATGAATATACATAAATATCTCAAAATTATTACAATAAAGGCTGCTTGAGAGAATGAGTCAAAAAGCTTGATCTTCTCTATTAGCTCCCTCACGAGCTACTCTATTACCTGAAATCCACAGAAGAGGAGTGAGCCTTCAACTCAGTAAGATATGAACATGCAATAAGAAAGAAATATATATATATATATATATATATATATATATATTAATAATCCAAAAGAAATGTATCAATTTCCAAGAACAAGGATAAGAATCAGAATGTGGCTAGGCTTACAAAGAAACAGAAGTGCTCACAATCGAATAGCACTATCAAATAACATGGTAGAACTATATAGTACATCAATGGCCATGCTACCTATCATATCAAAGCGCATCGGTAGTCCTTGCTACCTTATTTCAAATGCATGCTTGTCTAGGCATACGCCTAGAGCTCATGGTCCCCTCTAGGTGGAACACTGATAAAAACCCTATCAGCTGGGCTCCCAAAGTGCATGATGGACTAATGAATTTACTCTCATTGGGAAGAGTGTTCTATCCATAGGGACATATGGTTTCGTCTCACATGAACATATTGGTCGCAAGACCATCAACATATATCATAATTTTCATCTATTCTAGCAAGTAAGAATCATGTGAACTTGACCCAAGAAAATTAACCAAGTCAATTACATTATATACATATATATATATATATATATATATATATATATATA